>JAODAL010005544.1:0-142453 GCA_025379985.1 Phyllomedusa bahiana | reverse complement strand
AATTGTGTAATGATGCACGTCTCAGTCTGATACCCGGTCTGTGGTCCAGATCCGTGCTTGCGCCTGACTGCAGCCTTGGTTTTCCTTCTCTGCTGCTCACCCTTCTCTTTGCCGCGCCGGTCCTGATCTGCATTCCCCTTTGCACCCTCTTCCCCTGCTGCTGGCTCTGCCTGTACCTCTCTTGTCTTGCCTCTAGAGATATGCGCACACTGTTTCTTTTGATTAAAAGGGCCAGTGCATGGCATTCCTCAGCCAGTTACCTGGCACCATGGGCTTTATAGGTATTCTTCCCCCAGCAGTCTCTGCCCAGTTATTCGTGTCCATCCCGTATGAGTCTGACATTTCTGCGCATTGTCTTCTACCTGATCTCCTGTTACCGACCTCCTGCTACGTTCCTGATCTTACCTGTACTCTGTCTGTCCTGACCTTGTTGCCTGTACCAGGACTACGTTCCAGCCTCATCCTGTACTACGTTTCGGGTTCATATGCTGTCACTGCTGGAACCTACGTTGGGGGTAGCAGCCTTGCGGCAGTCTTTGAAGACCAGGGAGCCCATTAGACTCCGTTCCTCGGCGTAGGTTACACCAACCCTATTTGGTTTCCTGTGGATCCACTATCTGTGCCATGGATCCCTCCAACTTAACACTATCTGATAATGAGAGCCTCGTGGCTGTCATTATGCACCAAGATGCCTATCAAGAGCAACTATTTCAGATGTTGCAAAACTTAGCGGCTTGACTCCCGGAAGCTTCCTCTGCCTCAGCTCCTGCACTGATACGTTTCGAGGTCCTGTCCCACCAATTTGTCTCAGATCAGGCAAAAGTGCCGTTCATCATCTCCCTTCTCTCCGACGAAGCTTTAGACTGGGTTACCCCCTGGTGGGAAGGAAGGGATCCTCTGACAATCAGTTTAACAGACGTCCTGGATGCCTTTTGCAAGGTATTTGAAGAGCTAGGTCACACCTCCTCAGCTGTTAGCTGGCTTTGTTAGGGCAAGTCCACTGTGGGACAGTATGCAGTAAAGTTTCAAGCCCAGCCATCTGAGTTGGCTTGGGACAATGAGGCCCTGGTGGCAATCTTCTGGGAGGGACTGGCCCATTGCATCAATGACAAGGACGAGCTTGCTGGCAAGGACCTACCCACCAGCCTGGATGTCTTCATCAATCCAGCCACTCACCATGATGTCCGCTTTGCAGAACATCAACAGGAGATTCGTCAGCAGTGAGAAGCTTCACTACTCCGCAGAGTTTCCTACCTGGCACCTGTCTTCTAGCAACCTCTTAAACTTGTGTCCTCCACTTGACAGGAAGAACCCATACAAGTTGAAATAGCCCATCTATCAGAGGAGGAAGAAGCCCATACGTAAAATCTATGCCTGTGCCTCTACTCTGATGCCAAGGAACACATACTGAGTGATTGCCCAATGTGTCCAGGCAATGTGTCCGGGAAACACCAGAGCCTACACTTCATGGGAGAGGCAACCCTGGATGAGAAACTTCCCTCTCCACATTTTACCATGTCAGCTAACTTAATCCTCCCATCTGGCTTCATCCGTAAGGTTTCCACCTTTGTGTACTTTGGCTCTGCAGGCAACCTTATCCGTCCTGCGCCAGCCAAATACGATCTGCCAGTGATCTCCCTGATCAAGTTCCTCTCTGTCTCTTCTGTGAATAGGGAAGGTCTCATCTGTAACATCTGGTACCGCATGCAGCCTCTTACTCTGCATCGGAATTCTGCATCAAGATCTCCTTCCTCATGCAACTCTGCTCCTCCAGCACTCTCTTTCTGAGACTCCTCTGGTTACAAATTCCTGGTCCAAGCATTGATTGAAGACCTGGGTAAGTCACCCACTGGGGTGCCCACTGCCATTCTTCCCGCATCTCTGTCCCACATCCTTCTAATCTAGTTGGTGTCTTGACTCTTTAGCCTTTTGGTTCTGCTCCTCCCAGACTCCCTGTGCATTATCGTGACATTGCAGTTGTTTTCTGCAAGAAGTAGGAAGAGTCACTTTCAGAGCTTCAGCCTGGAACCACCCCTTCTCGTGTTAGGCTGTATCCTCTGTACTGGCCAGAGACTGAAGTCACGTCTGCCTACATCAATGAGAACCTCCAGAAGTGCTTTTGCCATATATCATCCTCACCCGCAGGAGAAGGATTCTTCTTTGTTGAGAAAAAGGATGGTTTCCTGCAGCCTTGCATTGGCCATTAGGGTCTTAAAAAGATCACCTTTAAAAATCACTACCCGGTGCCATTAATTTTGGAGTTCTTTGACAGGATCTAAAGGGCCACAGTCTTCTGCAAATTCGACCTACATGGTGTCTACAATCTTATCCACATCTGATAGGGGGAACAATAGAAGACTTCCATCAACACTTGAGATGGCCATTTTGATTATCTTGTTATGCCCTTTGGTCTTTGTAATCAGCAGTTTTTCAAGAATTCATGAACGACCTCTTTCAGGATTTGCTTTACGAATGTGTTCTGTTCTACATGTATGACATTTTGATCTTTTCTCCAGATCGCAAATCTCATCTTGCCCACATCCACCGGGTTCCAGTCTGACATTCTTGGGATACATAGTCTCTGCACAAGGTCTTCAAATGGACTCCGAAAAGCTGATTGTGGGTCTAAACTTGCAACACCCTGTAGGTCTCCAGAATATCCAATGTTTCATTGGATTTGCAAATTACTACCACCAGTTTATTCCACCCTCTTCCACTTTTGTTGCATCTATTGTCTCTCTTAAAAAGAAATCAGTAATCCCCTCTTATGGACTTCCAAAGCAGAAGTTGTCTTCACTCTGTTGAAATCTGCTTTCGCCTCTGCCACTATACTCCATCGGCCAAACTCTGTGAGCCTTTCTACATAGAAGTTGACGCCTTCTCAGTCGGGTTGGAGCCATTCTCTCGCAAAAATCTGTTAAAGGCAAATTTATCACCTGCGGCTTCTTCTCTAAAACCTTCTTTCATGTCGAAGGACTATTCATGGACAGAGAACTGCAAGCTATTAAACTGGCCTTGGAGGAGTGGTGACACCTTCTGTAAGGCATAATCTATACAGATCATAGGAATCTTGTTTATCTGCAAACAGCTCAATGCTTAAATCCCCGTCAAGCCTGCTGCTCTTTGTTTTTTTCCTGTTTTAACTTCAGTCTTCACTTCTGACCAGCTGCCAAGAACATTAAGGCTGATTTGCTATCCCATGCCTCCGACGCTGCAGGTGCCACATCAAATCCTCAACACCTCCAAAATGCCTCGTCCTTGCTGACCCAGTGAAGTTGCAGGAAATTCCTCCGGGAAGGACGTTAGTGCTCCCTGCATGAAGAAAACGGATTCTGTCCTGGTTACACATTTTCCATGTCGCCGGTCACTCAAGTCCCTTGACCTGATCTCTCGGCACTACTGGTGACCACCCCTTTTGCAGGATATTAAGGACTTTGTGGCCACATGTCCCAACTGCTTCTGAAATAAGAGCTCTCGTCCAAGACCCATCGGTTCCCTGTTGCTCCTAACGGTCCCGAAGTTCCTTGGACTCATATCGTCATGGACTTCATAACTCATTTTCCTTCTTCTCCGGTATGTTCTGTCATCTGGGCCATCATGGACCACGTTTGTAAACCGGCACACTTTACACCCCTGCAATTTCTTCTGTCTGCACCTCAGATGGCTAGCTTATTTCTGCAGCACATAATTTGTCTTCATGGGATGCCAACCCACAATGTTTTGGATAGAGTAGTGCAGTTTACCTCCTGGTTTTGACATGCTCTGTGTTCCCAGCTGCAGATAAAATTGGGTAAGTCTTCTGCCTACCACCCTCAGTCCAATGGTTAGGTGGAATGGGTCAAGCAGATTTTGGAGAACTATCTACGCCAATTTCTCTCTCGGTACATCAATATGACTGGGTGTCTCTTTTTCCCTTGTCTAAATTCACCAACAATAACAATTCTAGTGAATCCTCTGGAAATTCACCCTCCTATGTCGTGTTTCACCAGCATCCTCCCCTTCCTGCCTCCACGGATGTCCGACAGTCAACACTCCGGTACGTGACTTTCTCCAAATTTGGCAGCTTACCCATCAAAGCCTACTCCAAGCCAATGCTCAATACAAGAAATGCAGAGCTCCTCCTATATATCAACCTGGGGACAAGTTCTGGCTTTTTTCCAGGCACATCTGCCTTCAAGTACCTAGTCTTAAGATAGCACCTCTAAAGTATTATCTTGTTTCCATTCTTTATTAGGTCAACCTAGTGTCCTATAAGCTTCGCCTCCCTCCACATCCCCAATTAATTTCACTTATCTCCTCAAGCCTCTGGTCATCAATCTGTTCTCCCACAAAGTCATTTCTCCATCCACGCTTGCTTGTATTGATGACTCCTATGAAGTTAAGAAGATTTTGGACCTGAAGCATTCCAAAGGCAAACTTTATTACCTCACAGACTGGAAGGGCTATGGACCTTAGAAAAGATCCTGGGAGCCACAAGAGAATATTGATGCTCCCTCTCTAATCCAACTGCTCCATAGGTTCCGGTTCAGTGAGAGGAGGGACCCTAAGAGAGAGGGTTACAGTAACGGCACGCACCACAGTCCAATATCTGGCCTGTGGTCACGCTCCTTTTTCGCCTTCTACAGCGGGTCGCGCTATGGTCCAGGTTCGTGCTCACAACCGCTACAGCCCTGGTTTTCCTGCTACATTGCTCACCCTTTTTTCCTTGCAACTCCTGTCCATTGTTCCCCTCTGCGCCCTCTTTCTCCTGCTGCCAGCTCTTCCTGAACCTCTCCTGTCTGGCCTCTGAGGACATGTGCATGCTTTTTCCTTTGATTTAAGGGGCCAGTGCGTGCTGTTCCTCAGCCAATTACCTGGGATCATTGGCTTTATAAGGATTCTTCCCCCAGCAACCTCTGCCCAGTTATTGGTGTCTGTCTCGTACGATTCTGACATTTCTGCGCATTGTCTTCTATCTGATTTCCTGTTACTGACCTCCTGCTATATTCCTGACCTTGGCAGTATGCTGTCTGCCCTTACCTTGTTACTCATGCCTGGACTAAGTTCCAGCCTTTTCCACCTGTACTACGTGTCTGGTTCATCGGCTGCCACCTTTAGGACCTTCGTCGGGTGTAGCAACCTATGGGTTCCCTGCAGCAAAGTCTGTCCGGTCTTGCAGCGGACTCCGATGAAGACCAGGGAGCCCTTTAGACTCCGCTCCTCGACGTAAGTTACGCCAACCTATGCGGTGATCTGCGGATCTACCATCTCTCCTCAGTTCCCATTGGGATATTATGTTAAAAATTTCCCATTTTCAAAGTTCAAAAATATTTGCATGTAATACAGTTATACTACACAAAATTGTTTGTAACTAGCATCTTCTATATGTCTATTTTATTTAGGCATCATTTTTTAAATGCCTTTTTTTACAACATGAAGAGGGCTTATGAATTTAGTTGCAATTTTTCACATACATTTTTAGGAAATTTTGCTGAACAGATTTTTCTAAGGACCAGTCCAGTTTTGACGTGACTTTGATGGGCCTGTATGTAAGACAACCCATAAAAAACAATATCCATAACTTTTATTTTTCCATATACAGAGCGTAAGGGCTTTTTGTTTGCGAGATTAACTGAAGTTTTAATTGGTACCACATTGGTGTTCATATGAGTTTTTGATTTTATGTGCTGCGGGATGAACAAAAATCACGATTCTGTGATTTTTTTTTTTTTACAACGTTCACCGTGTGGGTTAATTAACATTTATATGGTAGGTCGTCATGCACGCAGCGATACCAAATAAGCAAGGAGTGGTGTTTCCGCTGATCGTGGCTGGCGGAATAATCTCAGCGGACTTGTGTGACCGCCCTCTCCCTTTTGGAGGCGGGAGCCGTACTGACACTACCCCATCGTCTTCCTCCTCGTCCAGTGATGAAGCGCTCGCAAGCAAATTCTGCTGAAAAGACCACGTTGGATCCGCAATGTCGTCATCATCATCATCAGCACAGGTGACTTCCTCGTCCTGACATTCTGCATCCTGCAGCTGCGGGCTACAAGCAACAGGCACTGCAAGGCGTTGCCGACCGCCCTGGATTTTTGCCAATTGACCGGCTTCCTTCTCCTCCTCTGATGGCATCAGCGATTGGGCGTCAGAGCAGACAAAATCATCCTCTTTGGCCTCTCGATCTTTTGAAATGCCTTCTAACCCCAAGCGCATTTTGTCATCAAAGAGGTCTTCAGACAATGGATTATCCACAGTGGTGGGTACATGAGTTGACAATTGGGTTGCCTTTGCTTCATGTTGGACGGATGCTGACGATGCTGATGACAACATTTGTGTCCCTGACTGGGAGGACAAGGAGGTAAGACTGCTGGATGCAGGTTGCATTAACCACTGAAGAACAGATTGGCGACGCTGTTCGTTACTGAGATTCACAGGGCACCGACCCAGCGATGACAGGCCTGACGGTCCTGCAACCAACGATCCGCTGGCTTGCGTGTTGTCGCCAGCACTGGAAGGAGCACCTTCTCTCATACCTCTACCACCATGTCCTACACCCCTCTTTGTTTGCTTATCACCTGCATTTCGCTCCATTTTCAGAAAGATAAACTTTTAAGAAGGTATGGAAGAGTTTTTGACAGTCTCTTATTGAAAGATGGCAAATCACAGCTATTCTTAAATCCCTCTAATTTCCTACAGCCAACTAGGATTAGAAATAGAATTGTTTCTAGCAAATACCTGTGAAATGTGGTCTGGTGGAAGAACCGTAAGACAAAATCAACAGTGTTCTTCCTTCAGTCCCAGGTATTTACAACTGCCCAGTAGGACTAGGAATTGATAGTTGTCAACAAAATATCATACAACTGTGCTATCTGAGACAAACTGAGTTTCACCGAGCGCAATAAAACTATTCAGAAGTTACATGGATGAGAAATTGCGTTTTTTGCAGCAATGACAAACGAGAACAGTTGCTAGAAAATTTATTTATCAGAATTGTCGTACAACGTGGCTATTTGAAAAAACTAGGGCCGCACCGCGTGCAATACAGCTATTTAAAAGTTATACGGATAACAAACGGCGGTTTTTGCACCAATGAAATACACCAACAGTAACTACAAAATTTCTGTATCCAAATTTAAGTACAAGGTGGCTATTTGAAAAAAACTGGGGCGAACCAAAGTGCAATACAGCTATTTAAAAGTTATACGGATAAGAAAAGGTGGGTTTTGCACCAATGAAATACAACAGCAGTTACCACAAAATTTCTGTATTCAAATTTAAGTACAAGGTGGCTCTTTGAACAAAACTGGGCCGCACCAATGTGAAATACAACTATTTAAATGTTATACGGATAATAAAAGGTGGGTTTTGCACTTATGAAATACACCTGCATTTACTTAAAAATTTCCGTATCCTAATATAAGTACAAGGTGGGTCTTTGAACAAAAATGAGCTGCGCCAAAGTGAAAAACACCTATTTAAAATGTATACTGATAATCAAGGGTGGGTTTTGCACCTAAGAAATACACCTCCAATTACTAGCAAATTTCTGTATCCTAATATAAGTACATGGTGTGTCTTTTAACAAAACTGTGCTGCGCCAAAGTGAAAAACACCTATTTAAATGTATACGGATAATAAAAGGTGGGTTTTGCACCTATGAAATACACCTGCAATTACTAGCAAATTTCTGTATCCTAATATAAGTACAAGGTGGGTCTTTGAACAAAAATGGGCTGCGCCAAAGTGAAAAACACCTATTTAAAATGTATACGGATAATAAAAGGTGGGTTTTGCACCTATGAAATACACCTGCAATTACTAGCAAATTTCTGTATCCTATTTTATGAGTACAAGATGAGTCTTTGAACAAAAATGGGCTGCGCCAAAGTGAAAAACATCTATTTAAAATGTATACGGATAATAAAAGGTGGGTTTTGCACCTGCTCTCATGAGAGACACTGAAACAATGATGAAAAACAGGAAACGCTGTTCTATGCAAAACGAAGTCATGTGATTTTTCAAGACAATGACAACCATACACATCACAGTCATGACGTCGTACACACAGCTCACCCTGCTCTATGCTCTAAGCTGATTTGCTGGCAGCCAAAATGACAGGAAGCGCCGAAAATGGCGCGATAGTAATAGATTATGCGCAAATTCTCACCTAAATTATCGCGTGATCGGAAATTTCAACCTAAAAACCGTGCTGATTTCAACTTTGTCGATTATAATCGCTCATCCCTACTTAGGGCTGTCGCCTTCCAATGCTGGGGTTGTGAATTCATTCCCTATCTTTGCTCAATCATTTGTGAATTGTAACAAATTTGTTATTGAGCCAGTTTTTACCTCTTTTTCATCTTTAATTCATTTTAGCTCATTTTATTTGTATTCCCTCTATCTGATGCATGTGTTTTACAATTTTGCTAGAGAGGAGTTTAAAGGGAATGTGTCATCAAAAATTAATTATTGTTTAACTCACGTTTTTATGTTAAACACATTTTTAAAGAATTTTTAGTTATATTTCTTTTGACTTTTTCATATCACTTTCAATATTTTTTTAATAATTCTTAAGTCCTGCAGTTTTCACTTTGGCCACTAGGCTTTGTTTCCCCATCTTTAACAGCAGTCAGAGAGATACTTTACAGCAGCTTCATGCACATAGGAGTCTTAATACTGTTTCTGTCCCATAGACTTCAATAGGACAGTTTTCTAGTCATGCTGTGTGACCTAGGAAGAATTAACTCTGCAGGTAGGAGGGGGGTGAGAACTGTGACTATCTCCTCTTGTGACTGGTGGATTCTGTGTTATCTATTCACACTGGTGTCTCCTTTCAGTTTGACCCTGCTTGTGTTAATAATGAACACACTGCTGAAAATCTTTATCTATAGGGCAGGAAGTGTCAGACTGTTATTAGGCTTAGTGGCCAAAGTGAAAACTGCAGGACTTAAGAATTATTAAAAAAAAATATTTAAAGTGATATGGAAAATTAAAAATAAATATAACCAAAAATTCTTTAAAAATGTGTTTAACATAAAAACGTGAGTTAAACAATAAGTCATTTTTGATGACACATTCCCTTTAAAGCTCCCAATATGGCCAGATCTCAGAATCTTAAGCACTTGTGGTGTAATGGTTGGGGCTGTTACCTTCCCATACTGGGGGTGTGGGTTGAAGTCCCCTCTGTGCTCAATAATTTGTGAATTTTCACAAATTAGTAATTGAGCCAGATTGAATTTTTTTTCCATTGCTTGTTTAGTTTAACTTATTTTTGTTTTCTATTCTAGAGATCGGTGTAAAATATTGTTTTTTTTGTTGTTTTTTTTAAGCAGACAGCTAGGTATGAAACAAAGCCAAAGTACTAATAGTTATATTCCAAGGTTGGAGATCATCATTTGTAATCAACAAGGTGTGTTACCATTATCATGTCCTGCAATGATGTGTTCTGTTGTGGCATTGATACAGTTCAAAACCCCCCATTATGATCAACACTCACTATCATAGCCCATGGTGGCTTACTGGTTAGTGCTGCTGCTTCCCGATGCTGGGGTTGTGGGTTTGAGTTTCCTTTGCACGTGCTTTAAAAATTTTCTAGTAAAACTTTAACAAAGAACAGATCCATGTAAAATATTGTTGTCTTTTTTTAAGCAGACAACTAGGTATGAGGCAGTGCTAAATTAGTAACAGGTATATTCCAGGGTTAGAATTTTAAATTGTTTGAAAGACCAGCATGTGCGATTAACAAGGTGTGACATCATTATCACGTGCTGCAATGGGGAGTTCTGCTTTGTAATCTTTATATAAAAAGATTCATATCAAAACCCTCAATATGACCAACATGCAGCAAATTAGCCTATGTTAGCACAGTGGTTATGGCTTTGCCCTCCCAATGCTTTGGCTGTGGGTTTGCTTTATGTTCGGTGACTTTTTGTGTTTCGAGTTGTGATCTCGATAAGCACAGAACAGGTCTAAGCCCCCAATAAGAGCAGCATGTAGCGTCATAGCCAGGTATGGTAAAGTGGTAAGGCTTATTGCTCTCGATGCTTGGCTTGAGAATTCCTATTATTTTTGGGCTTGATGTTCAGTGCCTTTTAACAAATTAGTAAGGCAGGTAAAATTTACTAATTTTCCATCTTTTTTCAGTTTAGCTATTTTTCATTTCCTTTTTAATGTATGTGCTTTACAAATTTGTTCATAAAACTTGAACCATGAGGAGATCCGTGTAAAATATTGTTTCTGTTTTATTTTCCAAAAGACTACTAACTACAAAACAGAGCTAACATCAATGGGTATATTTCAGGTTTAGAATTGTAAAATGTTCTGGAGACCAGCATTTGCCAGAACAGAGGTAAGATGGTGGAAAGAAGATTTAAATGAGTAAGGGTTAATAGAGAGAAATAAAAGGTATTTGGGTTCAGGAGAGTCAAAGGGTGGGTTGGAGTAAAAGAAAAACCAGGGAGGGTGTGTGTGAACCCACTGCACTACTGGCTGGACATACCCTGGAGGGGTGCGACTGACTACCTGGTCTTCTCTAGAGAATCTGAATGTGAGGATAGGCTTAGACTGTTAGGGTAGTCACCAGCTGCCACTCCAGAGCAGTGTCTGAACCAGTAGGAGTTTACCGAGTGGTCAGAGACACCGGTGCGAAGCACTGAGGGAAAAGTAGAGGCCAATCAGCCAATCCAAAGTCAGGGCAGGCAGCACAGGTTATACTCGATCTTTGCTACCCTAACCACCAGTCCCCCTCCCTTACCAGCACCTCTTTCTTCCCATGAACCACCTTTTTCTACTTCTGCCCATCCCATCATCCCCACCTTCACACATCTCCCGTGTGTATCTCACCAACCTCCTTTAACCCTTCTCCCCCTCACTTTTCACTTGACCCATTCTTACCCCTTTTACTTCTGTCAATCTTATCACCCCTGGTTTTCTTCTCTCTCTCTCCAACCACTACATTCTTGCATATTCCTCTTTCAACTGTCTTCCCACATGACCTATTTCCACTCTCTCTATCCCATTTAACCTGCTCTACCCCTAGGTGCTCCCCCTCTTTTACCCAAATCTACTCACTACTCCTATTCTTTTTCCTGTCCATACCGTTTCTCATATTTAACTCACCTTTTTTTTTCCTTCCTCCCTCCATCTCTTGCTCCCACTTTATTCTCATACACTATTAACCAATATATATTACCGACTGTCAAGTAGATGTACTTACCTTGATCTGCAGATTGTTGTTTTTAGCCGTAATTCCAATTTCTCTGGCACTTCGTAGGTGATTCAAACCCATAGCTTCTGCGGTGGAAGCCTTAACCACTGATTAACCACTGGCTCAGGCAATGGGTCACTTTCTTATTGGGGGTTTGAGCTGTCTGTTACTTTTCAACATTACAATACATGTGTTGTTTATTTCAAGTGGGGATGGTGGTATGTCTGTCTCAGTCTTGCTGCTTGTCTCTGTGAGGTGTTGAGTTCTAGTCCTGAGGTGTTTTTTTTCAGCTGTAGCTCATTGTTTTCTTAGGTGGTTGTATGCTTGGAAGAAAAAAAAAAACAATAATATCGTACATTGCTCTCTGTTTGGTCATAGAATCGCCGGCAACTTAGAACAACCCCAGCATCGGGAGGTAAAAGCCCTAACCTATGTACCACCACTGACTAATGTGTTCCAAGTAGGTCGTATAGAAGGTTTTGACCTGTATCTCTCTGCATCGTTTTCACAGCACAAAACTCACCGTTGCTGCATGTGATAATGGTGGGGCACCTTGTTCATTACAAATGCTGGTCTCCAAAACAATGTACAGTTCTAACCCTAGAACATACATGTTGCTAATTTAGCCCTGTTTTGTACATAGTTGTCTGCTTAAAAAAAACTAGATTTTACATGGAGCTATTCTTTCTTAAAGTTGTACTAGCAAATTTGTAAAGCGCTTGCATTAAAAAAAGTTATTTCTTATAATACATGATTTTTGTTGTTGGTATTTTGAATTTGACGTGTATTTACAGGGATTTGGTCAACCCTCTTAGCCCCTGTTAGTTTTGGGGTTTTTTCAAAATTTTGGGTACAGATTATAGCAGGTTTAGTCTCGGTAGGTCTTGACACTAACCAGTGGCTGACTGAGGCAAAGGATGTGCTCTCGGAACAGAATTTGATCCAGCAGAAGTATACACCCTCCTTTAAAGCGGCTTTTAGAGAACTCACATGATTATATAAAGAACAAATAGCATCGTGGTTGGAGGTGCAAAGCCTTGAGACATATATAAGTAGAGGGATTGTCCCTAGAGGACTTCGCATCACATTGACGCAAGCAGTTAGATGAAGGACACCAACTTTTCTGAATAAATGGGAGAATGAAGCCACTGCTAGCGCTCTTAGATTTATGCAATTACTGTTGGAAGAGGAGAGGATCAACTTGGAATCTTTGAATAATAAAATCAAAGAGCAAGTTGAGGTGACCAAGACTTTTCAACAAGAAAAAGACTTTATAACTAAAGGAAAACAACTTCAAAATACTATTGAAAGATTTCAGTTTCATATCAAAGAAAGGAAGCACAAACAATCTACCCGTGATATTGGTGACTTCAAAAATAATAATGTGTATCTGTTTCTGGGAGAAAGAGACACTAGAAGAGAATTGGAGACAGATTTGTCTTCAATTGAAACAGACTTGTCAGATACAGAAAGAGGATCATACTCTAGGGGAGGCAGAGGCCATCCCAGAGGTAGAGGTAGGGGGAATTGCAGTAAAGGCTCAGGGGGTGTACAAGCAAGAGATCAACCTTTTTTAGGGGAAACAGCATCATATCCTCTCAGAAATTGCAATTAAATATGTGTAAGGCAGATGATCCCCGTGCGATTGTCCAGAGGACCAGGGAATTTACGTCTCCTATTAACCCAGAAAATCTATTAGACTACACAGGAGAGGGTAAAAATGAGGTCATTAATTGGTCACATAGAACTCTTAGTGAAATTTAAATTTCTATCCTTATTAAAGGCCTTTCCTTCGTACCAACAGATGGTTTCAATTTGTTATTTTGGGCAAAAGGTCTTAACCTCTATGCAAGAAAGTTGCATTGGGATAAGTTCTTTTTGTCGCAAGATAAACGGAGGTGCTTAGAACTTGGTATTCCATTAGAAATGCTTTAAGAGGTTAGACTGTTGGATAGCCGAGCAGAGGTTACACCTAATGCAGAGTGAATCTTCCTATATCAACCTCTTTATTGAACTCCCTATTAGTGAACTGGAAAAAATGGAGACTACTAAAATTAGATGGAATTGTAACACGGAAATATATCGGAGCATTAAAAATCTAGCCAAGGACAAAAATGTCATCATAAAACCCTCAGATTAGGGTGGCAATGTAGTGGTTTTGGACACAGAGGATTATATAAAAATGTGTTTGAATATTTTAAAGGATAAGGAGAGTTACAGTATGAGGTTTTAGAGACTAATCCTACCTCTGTGTATTTAGAAGAGCTCAAAACCATCTTGCTGGAAGCTGAGTCGGGACCTTATTAATAAGGATGAATTTGAATACATGCTCCCTTTATTTCCGAGATTGTCAACCTTCTATTGTTTACCAAAGGTTGACAAGAAAAATGTTCCTTTGCATGTTAGACCCATTGTATCAGGGGTGGGGAGTTTATGCCGGAACGTGGGACATTATATTGAAAAGATCCTGTCCCCGTTTGTACTGGCACTTCCCTCTTATACTCGGGACTCAATGCACCTGTTGCACAAATTGAAAGGAATACATGTACCCCAGGAGTGTTTTCTGGCGAGTATTGATGTGGAGGCTTTGTACTCCTCGATACCTCATTCTTGTGGCTTGAGAGCGACTAGATAATTTTAAAGGATGTCAGCTGCAGGAACATAATGATTTTGTTTTGCGCCTTGTCTATTTTGTTCTCACTAGGAATTACTTTGTCTTTAATAATAGGATCTACCACCAGCTCAGGGGCATGGCCATGGGTAGCTCCTGTGCGCCGGCCTATGCAAATCTGCTCCTGGGCTGGTGGGAGGACAGGGTGATATTTGGTGAAACCAATACATTTGGGTCAGAGGAAATTATTATCTGGACCAGATACATTGATGATGTATTTATACTCTGGAATGGCACCCCTGGTAGATTTCAGATATTTGTTGAATATTTGAATTTGAATAATGATTAGTGATGATCGATTACGTTGACTATCGTCATCGGGTCGATAGTCGATATCGGCAATTATCAAGACGATTTCCGATAGTCGATAATAGATTATCGTCGATGACCATTAAAGTCTATGGGAGAGGAACAACACCTTCATTATTACACCCAAACAGGGCTGGAGAAGCTGGAATTAACATCCACAACAGTCAAATGGATACCTGCTACATCTCTGGCAACACACTTAGGTTATAAAAGCCACAGAAAAGAAGTCACAGACCATTCACTATCCCTGTCTTGTACCACAGCATGACCCTTAAACCTGCATGACCCACAAATTAAAAAGTGCCAGAAGGCAGTATGATTTGAACCCTCACCTTACTTGAACTGGACATTGACGATACCTGTCCTGGGCCACAGCATGAGCCCCAAACCTGCATGACCCCCAGATTTAAAAAGTGCCGGAAAAAGGAGTCTTTCAACCACCATTTTAGTTTCACTGGACATTGTATATACCTGTCCTGGGCCACAGCATGAGCCCCCAAAACCTAGCACGTGACCCCCCAGATATTAAAAAGTGCCGGAAATAGGAGTCTTTTAACCACCATTTTAGTTGAACTGGACATTAACTATATCTGTCCTGTACCGCAGTATGACCATTAAACCTGTCTGACCCCCAGATTAAAAAGTGCCGGAAAAGGAGTCTTTCAACCACCATTTTAGTTTCACTGGACATAGACTATCCTTGTCCTGGGCCACAGCATGAGCCCCAAACCTGCATGACCCACAGAGTAAAAAGTGCTGGAAAAAGGAGTCTTTGAACCACCATTTTAGTTTCACTGGACATTAACTATACCTGTCCTGTACCACAGCATGACCCTTAAACCTGTTTGATCCACAGATCACAAAGTGGCACTATGCTATTTTGTACAGTGACTGTCATTTAGTATATTTTTTGGTAACTGACATTTGTTTACAGAATTTATTTAGGGAAGTTTTATTTATAGTTTTACATTATTATCATTTTGCTTTTTTTTCAAGTGTGATAACATACAACATACACCCCTCCCTGCAGTTTTTAAAGGTATTTTTTACACGTGTAGATGTGTTAATTCGTCCGCACACCCATAAGTAATACAAATGTCCTAATCATCTTAGTTGAGAAGACATTTGCACTCCTGGCTTCCGAAAGTGATTCAGCCAATCAATTCAATGGTTTCATTTTTCCTCCAAATCCTTCTTCAGTGATTAGGGACAGACTCCCCTGGAAATCAAATGATGCGACCCCATAGTGACTCCAGCCCCAGAAAATTTTAAGCCTCAAATTGTGCAATTTGTGTCCAGCCCTGGAGCCCTTTTTGACACTACTTAACCTCACAGAAATCACCTTTTTCAAAATCTGATTTTTTAGAGAAATTTGAAGCTCTCCTGATTGCCCCTAACGGTGAGAGCCAGTGCTGCCGTCAGCCATCTGTTAACACGGAGGTCCAGCTGCCAGGGCCAGACTTACAGTGGGTGCGGTGAGAGCCCAGGCTGGCGTCCGTCATCTATTAACACGGTAAAAATGCCCTTATGACGCAGCAACGAAAACAGTCGTGCTGAAGCAGAGTGCGGAAGCGGAAGTGTGAGGTAAGACCTCCAGCCTTCCTCAGTACACAGTCAAGACCTGGTTAGCGCTTGCAACTCCGTATGAGTGCGGACCAATTGAGCTTCACTTGGAAATGCTGGTGGTTGACGCTCCTGTTCCACCCAGGTGCCCTTTTTCTTGGCATTCTTTTTCTCATTTTACTCAACGTGCTGGAGGAAATTGTCTCTGTTCTTTGTTCTCTGTCCGTGCTCCATACTCCATGTCCTCTGAATAACCTACATCTGGTCAAGTCTTCCTGTACCTCCCTTGTACAATTCAGAGGAATTTTTTTACCAGTCATTTTGTACATGCAAGATTTTAGTAGTTTAATTCTAGAAAACACATTTTTAAAATAGGATGGAATCCCACCATGTCTTTGTTTCTCTTTTTTTTAATTGTATTAAATGGGTTGTCTCAATACAGGTATTGCTAGCTATGTTAAAGATCTTGCAAAAACAAGTCATTTTGCAATATGTGTCCATTAACAGTGTCCTACCTATTCCTGTTTCTGACAGCACCATCACCCTTGAGCCACTCTTGACAATTGTGAAGAACAAATGTCGGTTAGAAACAACACTTTTTAGAATAGGACCTGTAGCATTGCTGCATTTCAAAGCAACGTGATCCCAAAAAATTATAAAAATGACTTCTCAGCCAGTTAAAAATTGTGAGTGAGAAATGCCACTTAGAAGCCACATTTCTGTTCCAAAGGAACACGATAATTGCTGTATCTCACAGCACAATGACCCAAAAAAATTATAAATATGACTTCTCAGCCACTATTAAAAATTGTGATGGAGAAATGCCACTTAGAAGCCACATTTCTGTTCCAAAGGACCATAATTATAGCTGTATCTCACAGCAACATGACCTCAAAACCATTGACAATGCGCAAACTTCTAAAGATAAAGTGAGTACATGGAATACGGTGTTGTCATGAAACCTTGCTGTCTTTTACAGTCTCCACACCGCAAAACCAGCAAAATGAACTGTTGGGAACTGAGAATAAAAATTGCAGTAAGAAATGATCATTTTAAAAAACATTTTTCAAGAGGACCATTTCTGTTTGAAGAGGAATGTGAAGTAGACCGGCAACTAATCGGTGACCTCGGCAATTGGGGCCACAACATCATCAGAGATCCATGCCTGATTCATCTTGATGAAAGTCAAACGATCCACATTATCTGTGGAAAGCCGGATGCGTTTGTCTATAATGACTCCTCCAGCTGTGCTGAAGGTCCGCTCAGATATGACGCTGGCTGCTGGGCAGGACAACACCTCTATGGCGTGGCGAGCGAGCTCGGGCCATTCGTCCATTTTGGATATCCAGAAGTCTATTGGGTCCGGAACACATACAAAAACATCGGTGTTGAGACGCAGATAGTCGTGCACCATGATCTTAAGCTGGTCTCTGTGTGTTGGATGTGTGCCCTGCATTGCATGCGTTGGTGAGGTGGTAAATAAAGATTGCCAGAGGTCACCCATTAGGCTTCTGCCACCTTGCCTGCTGCCGCTGCTGCCGCTACGGCTACTTGGCACTCTACTGCTGTCACGTCGCTGACGTTGTTCCACCGTGACATTTGAAGAACGTGAAGCAGACGCAACAGATGTCTCCAGTTGATCAATCAGCAAGGTCTCCATTTCCTGCATTTTACTCTCTATTTGGGTGGGTGGAAGGAAAGTGCTGAGTTTTGTACCGGGGATCCAGGAGGGTGGCCACCCAGTAACTGTTGTTCATTTTGATGGCCTTAATGCGAGGATCATGTTGGAGGAAATGGAGCATCCAAGCACTCATGTGAGAGATGGAGCCTTGATTTCCCAAGCCTCTGGGTCGAGGGGCACTAGCAAACTCATCTTCCTCATCCGCCTCAAATTCGCGCCAACCTCTTTCCAAGGCAGGTAACATCGGTAATGTCGGTGTCTAGGAATACTTCCTCCTCCTCCGCTTCCTCCGGCATAGCTTCAACACAGCCCTGACTTGCCTCAGATGATGCACCCTGAGAGCTGATACGCTGCCTTGCACTAGCCCTGGACCCCGAACCATTGCCTAATGAAGACCGATAAAATTGAGAAACTGTCGGGCCTTGTGGATTCGACGGAGAGAAAGGCTCCGTGTCCGCATCTGTGTCCCTCTCCTCCTCCGTCGCTGGCGGGACCTGATGTTTCAGCGCTCGGTCTTGTTGCGGAGAGCCGTCCACAGCTCCTGACCTGTGTGTGGACGGTCTCCAAGACAGATTAATTTCAACACGGCCTGGTTTCTCTGGGCCCGTGATGCCACCAGAGGACCTTGGGGGAAAGAGCCCTGCACCATCCCTGCGGTTTTGAAGAGCGTGCGCCGAGCCTGAGAGCCACCGTCACCCCCAGAGACATCCACCCAGCTCACCCAGTGAGCTGTCACAGAGATATAGCAGCCTTGGCCGTGCTTACTAGTCCATGTGTCGGTGGTCAGATGGACTTTTCTGGACACAGATGCAGACAACGCGCTTGAAATTTTAGATGACACGTGGCTGGCCAGGGCAGGGACGGCTTTTCTGGCAAAGAAATGCCTGCTCGGCATCTGGTATTGGGGGCAGGCAAGGGCCATGACGTGGCGGAACCCATCTGTGTCCACCAGACGGAAAGGCAACATTTCCAAGGCCAAAAGCCTGGCAATGCCGACATTCAGGCTTTTGGCTTTGGGATGGTTTGGGTTAAAGTGTTTCTTCTGCTCCCAAACCTGGAAGACAGAAGGCTGGCTGCTAGACTGGCCGCTGTACGGCGTGCAGGTCATCAAACTGGCGGGAGGAGAAGGGGTAGGATGGGTCTCTGGTGGTGCTGGTGGTACTCGGGCGACGGTGGAGGCTGAAGCGGAGGCTGATCCCTGATCATGGGCAGCTGAGGAACGCTTGGTGGTGGCGGAGGAGGAGGAGGAGGCGGAGACAGAGGGTGTGACAGTGGTTGGAAGCCCGGCGTCGGTCTGGCCTTTTTTTGGCCAAGTGTTGCCTCCATTTCAACTCATGCATTCGCTGCATGTGACTAGACATGTTGGTGGTGGTTAAACATCCAATTCACATTCGTGGGCCGTTGGTATATGTTTAAAACACTTTCTTTATTATAACAAATCGTAAAAAACACGTAAACATACTCTTCTATAAGTCAATTCAGGAGGGATACTTATGTTTTGTTGCGGAGACAAGGCTCCGTTCAAGCACAAGTACTAAGACACCCCGCACGGCACTCTATTTTCAACATCCTTGCTTGGATGTTACAATGCCATCTGATGTGTCCGTGTGGTATTTCACCATTCAACGGTATTCAGGGTGTATAGGAACCCGATCCAATGCCCACCATTTGGGCTTTACGAGGAGACCCCCGGAGACCGAGCGATACCGGGTGGCGTGTGCAACATTTCGGGGAGGCCCCTCCCCTTTCTCAAGCATGCGCAGACCAGTTGCGACCACCATATTTATGGCTGCAACCCGCGAGACCTTCATTACAAACAAACAAGTGCCGGTTAGACAGTATACAATCCAATACATCAATAAAAACATATAATAAAAACAATAGACTTAGAGAAAAGCTTTTAGACTAAAATTCTCGTTAATGCCTTTGGAGCTAAGGCCTCCAACCGATGTATCCACATCGCCTCCCTCTGCAACAATCTCTTTTGTAACTGCTTTTCTTCTTTGCACACCACTTTCTCTAATATACACCACCGCAACTCAGAAATGCCATGTCTTTCATTTACATAGTGGCGTGCCAGTGATGATTCCCCGTAGCTTTTTTTCCCCTCTTCACAGCCTACATTAGTAGTTCCCCTAGTTTTAAATTGCTTAATCAGGGATCTATGCTCATTCAGTCTGATTTTTATCATCCTGCTTGTTTGCCCGACATAGATTTTGCCACATGGGCATTTCAGCATATAGATGACAGAGGTACTTTCACATGTGTGTGTCCCCTTAATCTTAATGGGGTAACCCTTAGTTGGATGGTCAATCACATCCCCTTTAATTATTGCTGTACAGTTTTGGCACTTACGGCATGGTGCTGTGCCAGATTTTAAAGGTTTAAGCGTGGTCAGCACATATTCCTGTTTTTTGTTCTTATTAACATCACTATAGACCAATGACTGTCCGACAGTTCTGCCCTTACGATAAATCCACATTGGCTGTTTTTTAAACATGTGGCCAAACTTGGGGTCTGATTGTAATACTCCCCAATATTTCTTAATAGTTTTCTTTACCAGTTCTGCATGGCGATCGTATACAGAGGTATACGTAAAGCCTTCCTCTCTCTTTTTATTTTTATCTCTGATTTGCAATAATTCCTGACGGTTTAACTTCTGCACCTCTTCTCCCAATGCCATTAAACACTTGTGGGGCATGTTGGCTCGCTTTATGTAAGAGGTTTTTACAATCAGTATCCTTGGTATATAGTGTTGTAACCAATGTATTACCTTCTCTCTTGACCATGACATCCAAATATGAAATGGTTGTCTGGTCTTTAGTAATAGTAAATTTAATAAGTGGGTGGACCTCGTTGATATACAGTACAAACTTATTCAACTCCTCAACCGTCCCTGTCCACAGAAGAAATACATCATCGACATACCTTAGCCAACATAGTGCGTTCCGAAACAAAGGCGATGAAAAAACGAATTGTTTTTCAAAAAAACGAATGAAAACATTCGCGTAACTGGGCGCGACAGGGGACCCCATAGATGTCCCCTGCAGCTGGAGATAAAACTCCTCCCCAAACCGAAAATAATTATGGGTGAGTATAACATCCAATAGTCGCATCAGGAACGCAATATGTTGGTCAGTCGATTTGTTGGAGGAGGCTGAACTCAATGGAATTATTAATACCCAAGAAAAAACAATGCTTACAAAAGATAATCCTAGGGTTCCGATATTTTACCTAGTCCCAAAGATTCACAAGTCCCTCCAGAATCCCCCGGGACGCCCAATAGTCTCGGGGATAGACTCACTCCTGGAACCTCTCGCAGCTTATGTAGATTCATACCTCCAGAATTCAGTAAGAAATGACCCCAATATATTGCAGGATACAGGGCAATTTCTGAGAATTATTGAAAAAATTGATTGTACAGAGGTTAAATGGATATGCACCCTGGATATAAAATCTTTGTTTACGAATATACCATATGCGGAAGGCAGCATGGCTGTGAGGGAAGTACTATGTGCTGATTCAAAATTGACTAGCCAACATATTGCGTTCCTGATGCGACTATTGGATGTTATACTCACCCATAATTATTTTCGGTTTGGGGAGGAGTTTTATCTCCAGCTGCAGGGGACATCTATGGGGTCCCCTGTGGCGCCCAGTTACGCGAATGTTTTCATGCATTTTTTTGAAAAATAATTTGTTTTTTCATCGCCTTTGTTTTGGAACGCACTATGTTGGCTAAGGTATGTCGATGTATTTCTTCTGTGGACAGGGACGGTTGAGGAGTTGAATGAGTTTGTACTGTATATCAACGAGGTCCACCCACTTATTAAATTTACTATTACTAAAGACCAGACAACCATTTCATATTTGGATGTCATGGTCAAGAGAGAAGGTAATACATTGGCTACAACACTATATACCAAGGATACTGATTGTAATAACCTCTTACATAAAGCGAGCCAACATGCCCCACAAGTGTTTAATGGCATTGTTAGATCCCAATTTGTACGGGCCAGACGGATCTGCTCGTCTGATGCAGATTATGTGAAAAATAAAGAAAAACTTATTAAGAAATTTATAGAACGAGGGTATGAGGAAAATATGGTTAAAAAAGTGGGAGAAGAGGTGCAGAAGTTAAACCGTCAGGAATTATTGAAAATCAGAGATAAAAATAAAAAGAGAGAGGAAGGCTTTACGTATACCTCTGTATACGATCGCCATGCAGAACTGGTAAAGAAAACTATTAAGAAATATTGGGGAGTATTACAATTAGACCCCAAGTATGGCTACATGTTTAAAAAACAGCCAATGTGGATTTATCGTAAGGGCAGAACTGTCGGACAGTCATTGGTCTATAGTGATGTTAATAAGAACAAAAAACAGGAATATGTGCAGACCACGCTTAAACCTTTAAAATCTGGCACAACACCATGCCGTAAGTGCCAAAACTGTACAGCAATAATTCAAGGGGATGTGATTGACCATCCAACTAAGGGTTACCCCATTAAGATTAAGGGGACACACACGTGTGAGAGTACCTCTGTCATCTATATGCTGAAATGCCCATGTGGCATAATCTATGTCGGGCAAACAAGCAGGATGATAAAAATCAGACTGAATGAGCATAGATCCCTTATTAGGCAATTTAAAACTAGGGGAACTATTAATGTAGGCTGTGAAGAGGAGAAAAAAAGCTACGGGGAATCATCACTGGCACGCCACTATGGAAATGAAAGACATGGCATTTCTGCGTTGCGGTGGTGTACATTAGAGAAAGTGGTGTGCAAGGAAGAAAAGTAGTTACAAAAGAGATTGTTGCAGAGGGAGGCGATGTGGATACATCGGTTGGAGACATTAGCTCAAAAAGGCATTAACGAGAATTTTAGTCTAAAAGCTTTTCTCTAAGTCTATTGTTTTTATTATATGTTTTTATTGATGTATTGGATTGTATACTGTCTAACCGGCACTTGTTTGTTTGTAATGAAGGTCTCGCGGGATGCAGCCATAAATATGGTGGTTGCAACTGGTCTGCGCATGCTTGAGAAAGGGGAGGGGCCTCCCCGAAACGTCGCACACGCCGCCAGGTATCGCTCGGTCTCCGGGGGTCTCCTCGTAAAGCCCAAATGGTGGGCATTGGATCGGGTTCCTATACACCCTGAATACCGTTGAATGGTGAAATACCACACGGACACATCAGATGGCATTGTAACATCCAAGCAAGGACGTTGAAAATAGAGTGCCGTGCGGGGTGTCTTAGTACTTGTGCTTGAACGGAGCCTTGTCTCCGCAACAAAACATAAGTATCCCTCCTGAATTGACTTATAGAAGAGTATGTTTACGTGTTTTTTACGATTTGTTATAATAAAGAAAGTGTTTTAAACATATATCAACGGCCCACGAATGTGAATTGGATGGTTGTTTGCAAGTGTTGGAGACTTGCATGTGGTGCCGATAAGGGACAAAATTTGTTACCAGAAGTGGCATAATTATATAAAGGTGGTGGTTAAACACCTAAGATTTTTGCCTCTACTTATGCGTTTACGGCAAAGGTGGCATATGACATCGCTGGGTGAATCAGAGGCTTGCTCAAAAAAGGCCCAGGCTTGAGAGGTCCTGGACCTTTTTGACGGCGATAAGCGAGGAGCGCGGTTTCCGCTGACTGTGGCTGGCGGAATTATATCAGCGGACTTCTGCGACCGCCCTCTCCCTTTTTGAGGCGGGACCCGTATTGACACTACCCCATCGTCTTCCTCCTCGTCCAGTGATGAAGCGCTCGCAAGCAAATTCTGCTGAAAAGACCACGTTGGATCCGCAATGTCATCATCATCAACACAGGTGACTTCGTCGTCCTGACATTCTGCATCCAGAAGCTGCGGGCTACAAGCAAGAGGCATTGCAAGGCGTTGCCGACCGCCCGGGATTTTTGCCGATTGACCGGCTTCCTTTTTTTCCTCTGATGGCATCAGTAACTGGGCGTCAGAGCAGACAAAATCATCCTCTTTGGCCACTTGATCTTTTAACATGCCTTCTGACCCCAACCGCATTTTGTCATCAAAGAGGTCTTCAGAAAATGGATTATCCACAGTGGTGGGTACACGAGTTGACATTTGGGCTGCCTTCGCTTCATGTTGGACGGATGATGATGATGCTGATGATGACATTTGTGGCCCTGACTGAGAGGACGAGGAAGTAAGACTGCTGGATGCAGGTTGCATTAACCACTGAAGAACAGATTGGCGACGCTGTTCATTACTGATATTCACAGGGCCCTGACCCAGCGATGACAGGCCTGACTTTCCTGCAACCGACGATCCACTGGCATGCGTGTTGTCGCCAGCACTGGAAGGAGCACCTTCTCTCATACCTCTACCTCCATGTCCTATCCCCGTCTTTGCTCGCTTGCCACCTGAATTTCGCTCCATGTTCAGAAAGCTAAAAATTTGAGAAGGTATGGAAGAGTTTTGGAAAGTCTCTTATTAAAAGACGGCAAATCACAGCTATTCTCAAATCCCTCAAATCAAAACAAAATTGCTGGATTCAAATTTAAGTGCAAGGTACCTCTATCAACAAAGCTTGACTGACCAAAAGTGAAAAAAACAGCTATCTGGAATGTATACTGATAATAAAAGTGGAGTTTTGCACCTAATAAATAGACCTGCAGTTACTAGAAAAGATCTGTATCCTAATATAAGTTCAGGCTGCCCAACATCCAAGTAAAATCTCAACAGAAAACTGTTAATAAAAAGCTATTGCAATGCAATGTCTACACTAAGTCTGGGTGCACAATATCCAGTATCCTTTAAAGAGCCTGTCTGTCTGTGTTCGCCCGCGGGCCCGCTCCCCCGTGACTTTACAGGGCTAGATGATCCATTAAAATTCGCACACTAACTACATCAACTCTGAAAATCTCTAATCTAACTAAGTTCTCAGGTTCACAGCTAAAAGTATAGCTGTCGCTGTGAACAAATAGAATAATTTCGCTGAGCTGTTTGTACAGAGCCTGGGCACACGTCCTACTACTATGAGACGCTGACACTGAGGCAGGACAGGAAGGTCTGTTCTATGTAAAACGAGGTCATGTGATTTTTCCAGCCAATCGCAACCATACACATCCCAGTCATGACGTCGCACACACAGCTCACCCTGCTCTATTCTCTAAGCTGATTTGCTGGCCGCCAAAATGACAGGTAGTGCCGAAAATGGCGCGATATTAATAGATTATGTGCAGATTTTAACCTAAATTATCGCGTGATCGAAAAAATCCGATCAACATAAAAACCGTGCCGATTTCAACTTTGTCGATAATAATCGCTCAACACTAATAATGATCTCAATTTACATTTCACTTTTGAAATTAACCAAAATGTGTTTCCCTTTTAGGATGTCCTCATAAGAAAAACAGAGTGGAGAGTTAAAAACGATGATTTTTCATAAATCAACAGCAACAAATGCCCTATTGAGGTGGGATAGCAGCCATCCTGTCCCCCTCAAGAGGGGAATTCCCATGGGGCAATACCTGTGTCTGAGAAGGAATTGCTCAGACTTTTTGGAGTTCAAATGTGAAGCTGCGGATCTGTGTATACGCTTTCTGGATAGAGGTTGCCCGGATCAGGTCCTCAGAGTAGCATATAGGAATGCCTTACAGTGATCGAGAAGTGCCCTCTTGGTCCCTAAAAAAAGATACCAAGAAAGATGATAAGGGCATCTTTAGGCTAATTAGCAATATTGATAGGGCTGCAGCCCCGATCTGTGAGATCATTACTAAAAATTGGGAAATTCTCAAACTGGATGCTGATTTAAAGAAAGCTGTTGGGGAGTACCCTCATATCACCTATAGGAGGGGTAGGAGTATATGAGATTGTTTGGTCCGGAGTCATTTTGAGAGTAAATCTAGTAAGAAAACATGGTTGGATCAACCAGTGACTGGATGTTTCAGATGCAGTGGTTGCATTGCCTGCGACTATATGTAAACAGGCAAAACATTTCACAGCAATGTGCTTAACAGGGATTTCACAATTACTCATTTTCTAAATTGCAGAAGTAGAGGCGTGATTTATAAAGTGACCTGTACCTGCGGACTGGAATACGTGGGGAAAACCATTAGGGAGTTTCGTAGGCGTGTTGGAGAACACGTTATTGACAAAGAATAAGAAAGATACCCCTATTGCCAAACACATTTGTAACTCACACGATGGAGACACAAAAAGTGTTAGATTTATGGGAATTGGTACAGTACAACCCCCACTTCGGGGTAGTAATTGGGACAGGCTGCTACTTCAAAGAGAGACAGAGACAGTGGATCTTTAGACTTTAGACAACTGCTCCATTATGTCTAAATGAGCGCCTAGACTTCTGCTTTTTTATTTGAATGGTCACGGTAGTGTTTATTGTTTTCCCTCCCTCTTCTTTTTTTTTTTCCTCTCTTCTTCTGGGTTTTGTTATGATATTTACACTCACCTTATGCCTTAGTCAGCGTTAGGGCTGGTAGCGATATAGTCATAACTGCCATGTGTTAAAACCTATTTTTGTTTGATGTGTAAACACAATGTAGCAGTTAGTTATACTGTTGCTATTTCCCAGCACTAACGACACTTGTTGCTTGTGGGTTGCTGGGTTACTGGTGGGTTGCGTTCCCACATGACCAGATGTGATGCCATGACTGGATGTTCGGGCACTGGCTTTCAACGCACCAAACTATACTTAATGCCGGTGTCTGCAGACAGCGGACGCAACTGCCATTTGAAGCAGAGGTGACCGGACCTTAGCAAACACGTGTAGCATGTGGATAAAGCACATGTGCGGCATGTCGTGAGTATAATCTGAGGGGCCTGCGTGCATCTGGACCCGCTATTCTGTGGACAAAATTGTTGTGTTGATGGGGAGTTATACCTGGACATCAATGCATATTCTAAGCGCGTTGATTTGACATTTGAGGCAATTTAATGTGCATGGGTGTATTTATAGGTATGTGTAAGGACATTATGGTTTTCTTGATAGGCTTCTTTAGTCTGCTTTAGACTTTTTTTGTTGCCCTAATTGGGTGAATTACTTGTCTATACAGGACGGTTCTTGCGTATTATATTTCCATAGTCCGAGAATTCCATGCTGTTTGATGGCCTATTAATCTGATACCGTCCTGTGTTCATCTTGATAATACTATGCTACACTAACATTATTCTCATGTAATGTGTACTACACGCTTTTTACATTAGCCCTTTGGATGTTTTGGGTATTTCTGTGCCATTAAATTTTCCTATATTAGTCCCCCGATTAAGTGTTTATTGGGCACTGAAACATATTGGGACTTATTTCTATGAATTAAGGCTAGTGTTATCAGGATATAGTTTCTGGACAGTGCCATCCTTTTTCAGGTCAAATACCCTGTTATAAGGTTTTAGGGCTTTGATTAGGCCAAGCAGGGTAAGTGAAGGTTTTTGTGTCCTTTACTGGACATAAAGGTGTTTTGTTGAGTGTTACTTTGTCTTACTATTGAGTATTTACCTCCTTTTTAATAGCATTATTAAAAGTTATTTTTTATAATACATGATTTTTGATGTTTGCATTAAAAAAGATGGAATAGAAAATAAAAATGAGCTAAACTGAAAAAAAAAGAAAAAACAAGCTCAATAACTATTTTAATACAATTCACAAAGCAATACACCCAGAAGGTTTGAACTAACAACTCCAGCATTTGGAGGTGGTTGTTCTAACTACTGTCACAAAGGACTGATATGGCAGATTCTATCCTATTAGTGGTTTTGACCTGCATCTCTATGTTTTGCGATCACACAATACATAACTCAGTGTTGCAACATTTGGTGATGGTGGAGCAACAGGTTTAGTGGTTGTGCTTATTTCTGGGAGGTTGTGAGTTCTAGTTCTTAGATGTTTCATTCCGTATTTATTCTAGGTAGTTGTCTGCTTAAAAGAAAAGAAAAATAACAATATTGTACTTTGTACTCTGTTTGGGCAAAAGTTTGCAAGCAAATTTGAACAAGGTGATCCAAGAGCGTTCCCAGGGTCCTAAAACTTCCGAGGCATGGGCCCTTTGTGTTACTTGTTGCACAGTAGGGCTGAGTTCACACAGCATTTTTCACAGCAACTGCGGCATTTATATGACGGATCAACAAAACAACGGTCACAACTTTTCTCAGTTTTCCATATAGCCTGTCTATGACCTCCGCCGTATACGGTAAAATCAGCACTTAGAAATTTGCCTCCTCGAACGTGCTCATTTATGTATGACAAAATAATGCAGTCACCAAATAATACACGTACACATGGTACTAATATACCATACATGCTACTGTCATGCTGTTACTAAGAAAAAAAATCACACAATACCAAGACCATAAAACCTAAAGTTAGAGATGGGGTTTATGTGGGGACTGTTTTCCATCTTTTTTAGTTTAACTCATTTTAATTTTCTAATCCATCTTATTAATGCATGCACTCTACACATTTGCTAGTAAAACTTTCACCAAGATAGATATGTAAAATATCGTTGTTGTTGTTTTAGCCTTTTTTTTAAAGCAGGCAAAAAGATACAGAGGCAGCTAAATTAGTATCTGGTATAGTTTATGATCAGAATCCACAATAAGGTGTGAAACCATTAGTGCATGTCCCCATAGCAGAGGTTTGCGGACGGTTTTTCAGACGGTTTGTGGTTTTTCAGACCCTCTGAAAAACCGGCCGCAAACGAGCACAATGAGCTTCTATGGAAAACCCACGCAGCAGTCCCCACTGCACGGGTTTTCCACCCGCCGGTTTTTCAAATCACCGGCCGCCCGGAAAACATTGTGCATGCACATTCTTCCGTCCAGTTTTCAGATGTAATATGTGCATGTGAATGGGAAGGTGGAGTGCTTTTCTACGCTCATCGCGGAGAAAAGCGCCCCCCCCAATCACCCTGTGGCCATGGGGACGGCACACAAACCAGACATATACCGGTTGGATAAACTGACCGGTATTTGTCCATTGCCGTGTAAACGGGCCCTTACTGTTTCCTGCAATGAAAAGTTCTGTGTTGTGATCTTGATATGAAAAGTAACAGGTCAAAGCCGTCAGGAAGACCAGCATAAAGTGTCTCACCTGATGGTTGTCTGGTGGTTAGGAAAGCTTTCTTCCAATGCAGGGGTTGTGGGTTAAAATCACTTTGGGCTTAGTTTTTGGAGATTTTCTAAAAACAAAAATAGTAAGAAAGCTAATATTTACTTTTTCAATCCTTCAGAATTAAGATAATTTTTATTTTCTATCCCATCGTTTTAATACATCCACTCTACAAATTTGCTAGTCAAAGTTTGACCGAGAAGAGATCAGTGTGAAATACTGTTTGTTTCTTCAAAATGGAGAACAAGCTACATAACAAAGCTAAATTACTAGCAGGTGACTTTTAAGGTTAGCATTCAAATCTTCTAGAGACCAGCATCTTTTCTGAATGAGGCGTGCCACTATACCAGTGTTCTGCAATAATAAGTTCGTCAACAATCGCAACAAGAGCAGCAGCTTTCGTTTTCCGGGTCAGTGGCGTGATCGGTAAGGATACAGCTTTGTTTAATGTTGACGTTGTAGGTTAGAATCGGATTTAGGCTTAATATTTTGTGACTCTTTACATATTAGTATAGCAGCTAGTTTCTACATTTCCTTTAAATGATTGATTTAAATTATTATTATTTGATAATAATAAAAGAGAACTGTGAAAAAAAAAAAAAATAAAATATATATATATATATATATATATATATATTATATTATAATATAATATATATATATATATATTTCAAGCAGAGAACCGGCTAAACTAGTAACTGGTATAAACCGTAGGATTAAAATTTGCAACCTTCTGGAGAACAACATTTGCCCTGAGGAAGGTGTGCAACCATTACTGTTCGTTGAATTAAAAAATTCTGTGTTGTGATCATGATAGGAAAAAAAAATTAAAAACCCCCAGGAGAAAAGCACTCAGCAATTTAGCTAATTTTTACTTTTATCCATTTTTTTCAATTTATTTAATTTTTTTATTTTCTATTCTAATTTTTGTATTCAAATTGTAATTATCAGCTTATACCAGTTATTAGTTTAGCTGGTTCACTGCTTGAAATAAACAGTACCATTTCAAGCAGTAAGCCAGCTAAGCTAGTAACTGGTATAACCTTTGACTTAAAGTTTGCAACCTTCTGGAGAACAACATTTGCTCTGAGGAAGGTTTGCAACCATTACTGTTCGTTTCATTGAAAAATTCTGTGTTGTGATCGTGATAGGAAAAGAAACAGGTTAAAAACCCCCAGGAGAAAAGAACTCAGCAACTTAGCTGATGGTCGTCTGGTGGTAAGAGGTGTCATCTTCTAACACCAGCGTTGTGTGTTTGCATCCCTTTAAGCCACATATTAGGTAATTCATCGAAAACAGTAAAGAAGCTAATTTTGAATTTTTTCCATCTTCTTTTCAATTTATTTATTTTTTTATTGTCGATTCTGATTTTTCTATTCAAATTGTAATCCTAAAATTATACCAGTTATTATTTTATCTGGTTCACTGCTTGAAATAAATCTTTGGATTAAAGTTTGCAACCTTCTGGAGAACAACATTTGCCCTGAGGTAGGTTTGCAACCATTACTGTTCGTTACATTGAAAATTTCTGTGTTGTGATCTTGATAGGAAAAGAAACGGATCAAATCCCCCAGGAAGACAAATGCTAAGTATCTTAGCTGATGGTGGTCTGGTGTTTAGAGATACTATCTAACATAGGGGTTGTGGGTTGAAACCCCCCTAAACTTCCTGTTAAGAGATTTTTTTTTTTAAAAAAATTAATGAAGCAAATGTTTACCTTTTTCCATCTTTTTTTAAATGTAGCTAATTTTTTTTATTTTCTATTATTATTTTATTTAACTTTTAATGGATCGACTGTACACATTTGATAGTAAAACCTTAGCCAGGAAGAGATATGGGTAAATACTGTTTCTTGGTTTGCTTTTTTCCAAGAAGACAACTAGCATTGATACACAGTTAAATTCGTAACAGGTGTACTTCAGGGTTAGAATTCAAAATCTTCCATTGACCAGTATTTTCCCTGAATAAGGTGCACAACCATAAATGATTGCTGCAATAGTGATTTCTGTGTTACTAGCTTGATGAAAACAGAGACAAGTTGAACCCCCAACACGACCATCACGTGGCATGTAAGCCAGTGGTGGCCAAGCTGTTAGAGGAGCTCCCTTCAAATGTTGGCATTGTGTGTTTAAACCTGATCTGGGCTTGATGTTTAGTGACTTTTTACCTATCAGTATTGCATGGTCTTTTAACTAGTACGAGAGCTAGTTTTTCCTTTTTCCTCTTAACACCTTCCTCCACACTAACCCCTCTTAACATTCTCTTTTCCACCTATGCACCCTCCGATGTTCTTCCCTTTCCCTAACCCACATTCTCCTGACTCTCACTTGCCTTCCCATTTTCATGGATATCTTCTTGGTCAAAGTTTTACTAGCACATTTGTAGAGTGCATGCATTAAAAAGATGAAATAGAAAATAAAAATGATCTAAACTGAAACCAGATGAAAAATGTAAAAATTAGCTCCTTCACTAGTTTGTTAAAAATTACCAGACATTATGCCTATATGGGGATATGAATTTACAAGCATTTCGGGGGCAGATGGTATTTCTAACCATGACACCACCCCTGGCTAATAGGCTGGGCGTGGATTTCCTGGTGGCTTTTACAGGTCTCTTTTCTTATCAAGATCAAAACACAGAACACATCACTGCAGCCAACAGTAAAGGTGATATACATTATTAAGGGCAAATGCAGGTCTCCAGAAGGTTGTGAATTCTAATCCTGAAGTATAGCATTTACTTGTTTCGCTGTTTTTTTGCTTGAAAAAAAATATATTTTACATAGTTCTCCTCTTTCTTAAAGTTTTACTATCAAATTTGTCGAGTGTATGTATTGAAAATTTGGGAAATAAAGTAAAAATTAACTTTGCTGAAAGAAATATGCAAGAAAAGTATAACCTAGCTTCAATAATGATATGTAAACAGTCACTAAATCTTAAGCCTAAACCAGATTCAAACCCTCAGCAGTTAATAGCCTTGCCACCTGTGTCACCACCAGCAAGATAAGAGCACTACACTCTATCCGGGGGCTTAAAGCCTGTCTCGTTTTATTTTTTTTTTGTTCTTTTTTAAATTTTTTTTTTTTTTTTTTTTTTATTTTTAAAATGTTTTGTTTCTTAATTAAATTTATCAACATCACAAGGAACACCCCACTGCAGCAATTGGTAATGGTGGCATACTTTCTTCAGGGCAAATGCTGTTATCCAGAAAATTTTTAATTTGAACCCTGAAGTATATCTTTTAGTCATCTAGCATTTTGTTTTCTAGATTGTTATCTGTTTGGAGTAAAAATTAAAAAGAAAGAAGAGTTAAAGAGAGAGTCAATATAAAGGGAGGGATGTAGAAAACAATGGGAATTAGATAAAGGCAAGGAGCGTGAAAGGAAAAAAGGGTCTGAAAAAGAAGGAGATATAAGATAGGGAGCAGAATGTTTAGTGTTACAGACAAGAGAGTACTGAGGGTTCAGACAAAGCAGGGGTTGCTTGAAGTTCTCATGTTCCTTTTACCCACAGCATTTATCTACCTCAAACCCCATTTCTGTTTTTGCTAATTGAACAACTCCCCCTCCTATTTTCCCTTCACCATTCCCTCTAGATCCATTTTCACTCATCCCCATACTATTTTTCCTTCACCTATCTCCTTTTTTAACCCCGTGGTCCGGGCGCCCCTGTTCATCCACACAAACCTCTTCCTCATTTTAATCCTATAGGTCATTTAGTAAAGGGGCAGAGAAGGCCCACCAGCACCCTCTGTGTTGCGTAACAAATCCCAATTGCTTTTGCGACGCCACCGAGATCCTTGAGAAAGCAAAAAGTATTTTTTAAAGCCAAGCAAGTGTTACATCTCTCTCATCTACAGCGACAATAACGCTGATTCGGGATTTTTTGTCCTTCTTCAGTTGGCAGAGTAAGAGATACTGGCTGCTGTGTGGAGGCATCGGGTAGCTCAGGAAGGTGAAGATCTCTCCTTAAGGAGAGCACACGAACGAACGATGGGGGAGGCGGGGCATTTATAGCTCGTGGTTGGGGGGGGGAAGGGGGGAGGGGGGGAGGAGTAGTGAGACACGAAAACTTTCGTGCCGGCGGTTGTATAAACATGCGACCGCTGTGCCCCAACGGACGGGTGAAGTGTCTTAGATGGTTGCCTCTCCGCGCCGCCCGTTCTATCGTTCGTGATCGTCCGGTGGTACCTACTTTCGTACCGTAACCCCTTGTTTTTCGCCAATGAATTTTGTAATTTAACTAACCCACTTGACATTGCCGTGTAGCCGCTTTTTTTGTTTGTGACCTTTGTATCTCGAGAATCCCTACGGGTTATGCCCTATGTTCCCTATCTGCTTCCTTCCCGTGCCCTTCCCGGCCCCGCTGAACTTGTCCCAGCGTAGGGTCACCCCGGGCTTCGCATCCGCAGGACCCCACTCCGAGCACGCGGCCTCGCGCCAGCGAAGAAGAACACGATGGTCCGGCCCCGAAAGGCCCAAACCGTGTATCGCCGTCGTGAGTGACTAGCATCCATGCGAAATGACTCTCGAACGTAATGCATTATTGGGAAAAGTCGAGGTCCAGAGGACAAAGCCCCCAGCATAAAAATGGCAGCCACCCTCTTTGGGATTCCCGCGGTGTGTTTTGAAGTTAAGAACTACAAACTCCAAATGCCTCCTCAATATTGGCTTCCTTTCGGACCAGGTGGCGTATCACCGAGCCCCTAACGGCGCCTTACCTATCCGGAGAAAAGCACCAAAGGGAATATAAATAATTCTATAGGAGAAATAGCTCCCGCCCCGTAAAAGCCCCGACTAACCGTGGGACAGCGGATCCCCTCTGCTACAGATGACGGAGCAGCCCAACTTAGCATATTCGATCGGAGATTTTATTTCGTCCCTCTTTCAGCAGGGGCAAGAGTAGAGAAGATCAACTGGCTGGCTTGTTGAGGGAGGACCCAAGTCGGGTAGCGCCGCAGTGGGAATGGAGGTGGAAGTAATCTCACCCCACCTACTCCTTATCAGACAAAGGATGCACGACCCCCGACCGCACGAAACCACTCGGGCTTGTAGAGTTTTTTTGTTTGCCTTTTCGCCGCCTCCTGTCGCAATTACCCCGGCACCTAACTAGCATCCTTCACTATCCACTGAATAACGTACCCGAAGTGCCATTACATGGCGGTGACCAAGGAGGGGCCCCTCGAGTAAGCCCCACGAGTGAGACCCAGCAGCAGCACGAGCCCTCTGTTAGTGTTTTTAGGACAAATCCTCAAGTTTGCTTTTTGGACTCACCTGGGCGAGTCTTGAAGAAAGCACGAAAGAGGAATTTTTAGACCATAGTGCCAGATAACTCTCCGTTTCCGATCTCCCCGACACATTGCCACCAATAGCCATACGTGACTGTTCTCGAGGTGTGCCAGAGATATTCCAAGAAGTATATGAAGTATGTTGTGTCCCCCACTCGTCATCGGACGCACGAGGGACCTGCAGACGCGAGGTCCGTAAGGATAAAGAGAGAATGAAGCTCGGGCTGGCTGTTTATAGGATGCGAGTGGACGCGCACTGCGTGTAGCTCAGGAAGGGGCGACGAATCCACAGGTCTCCATCCACTTCGAGATACCGAGCTTAGCAACAAGCTGGGGAGTGTAAACATGGCCGTCGGGGCGGCCGCCAGATGACCCAAGCTCGACCAACAGAAGCAGCACCGCCCCAAGCCAACAGGATGGCAGTCGAGCCCTCCGAGGCCCGAAAACCGCCACCCAACCCGTCGGATAAACGCAACGGATCGCCCCAACCAGCGACCCACCCACCGCAGGCCCCCGGAAACGGTGTAACCAAACGGGCCCAGCGAAATACAGCTATAATATGTTAAAGAACACGCAGAAATGAGTGTGTAAAAAATTAAAATATCAAAATGCTAGATAGTTAACATGCAGACGCATGCCACCTACTTAGCATGAAATATCTCTACGCGCCGGCGTCTCCCACCCCACCGGGAGCGGAAGGTGGGGAGGTGCCCGGAATCCGACGGGGGGCCTCCAAGCCAGACCCCGAACGCCCAGCAGCGCCGCGAAAAAACTCCAGGAACGCACCAACGCCACCCCAATAAGGCAACTGACCAGCAATAACGGACAAGGCCCGATTGCACACTTAGCTGGTTCCTGGTAGGAAGGCTTGCCTTGAATGCAAAAGCCCCCACGAGAGGGAGCGGCAAAAGGCTTAGACGCAATCCCCGCCGACGCGAACTGATAAGGATTGTAGAACCGCATAGCCAGCGAGAGCGGACTTGCACGGACCGGACAAGATCCGACGGAATCTTGTTGACTTTCTTTGGACCTATTCTGATACCAAGGGACCGGATTCTTGTAGTGAAATCCAAAACGGATAAAAAGGAATATGGGGTAAGGACGAGGAACCATTAATCACACTCGAACTGAGCACCACGCTGACATAACCAAGCCCCACCCCAAACCACCCCCCTGCCCCGATTTGCTCATATATAACAAGGGAATTTTTTGGGGTCCCTCAGATTATCAAAGAGGGCTGGGGGTGCAAGAGCGTATTAAGAGCCCTCAATACCAGTTCCCCGGATGTACCACCTCCTCTCCAAATCTTGTTATCCCGAAACTCCACCTTTAGATCTCTGTGGGAGCTTAGCTCCGTTGACCTCATTGCGGCTACCCCCCCCCCATATATCCGAATACGAACGATTACCGATGCTAGCAAGGCCTTTAAGAAACCACATCGAAGACCATACGGTCGTTTGTTAACTCCTGGAATCTTGGAAATGATACTGCTCCTTAAGGAGAGCTCAAGACCGTTACACCTACTCGGGTCAATTACGCTAGGCACCTTGGGTAGTAGGATACCGATATACTGGTGTTATGGGGCCTTTTCCGCCCAGGCAGCGGTGACCCCCACCAGTTAATGAAGTGCGACGCCATTAACCAACACGGCTGTAGAGCGCGAGTCGCAGTCCTGAGCACTACCACAACCAGCGTAGGCATAAAAGGGAACTATAATCGCGCGCCAGAAACCGAGAGGAGCAGTGTACGGGCATCGAGTACAGTTCCTACCGTGAGCACACCCGAGCAATTTTGAGGGAAACGAATTGTGGAGCCGCGGTTCCTCTCGTTTATAAGGATTTAGACTCAAGTGCGACCCCCAGGTGGATCCCACTACTCCGCCATGGTGTTGCACTCTCATTAGGCTTTTTGGGTTTGCGACACAGTTCAACGCAGCAAGGCCAACCTGTGAGGAGAAAAAAACGCCAAAAAAAGGAATTTTTTAGTTACCTTAGCTTTCTTTTAGGATTATCTTTTCCCTGTTTCCTGTTTCTAGCCAAGCACAGCGTGTCATATCTCCCCCCCGTCGACCGCCGCCGTCCCCCGTCAGGCCCCACCGCCACGCCCGACCCTCGCGCTCGGCCAACACCACAGCAATCCCATATCCGTACGACTCACAACCGGCAGAGGATAATAGCCCCCGCGCCAGGGCTGCGAGGTGACCGCCGAACCGCGGGGCGAAAGCGCTGTTCTTACCTGCGTCCCGAGCTCGGAAGCGGGGCGAATTTCATTCTGGGTTGAGAGTCCCCGCCACTTCCGCGCGCTCCGGTCCCGCAGGGACTGGCCAGTGAGCAGCCTACGTAACACGACGGAGAAGATACTGGGCTGGCTGTGTGGGGACATCGGGTAGCTCAGAAAGGGAAGATCTCTCCTTATGGCTGTGCACCCCGAACAAGAAACGGCTTGCGTAGCGTTTTTGTTTGCCTTCTTCGCGCCACTTACTTAGCATCTGCATATCACAAGGCCATTATGGGAAAGGGGGCTTGAGCTGCCCCACAGCCAACGCCCTCTGTTGTTTTCTCTAACAAATCCTCGAATTTGCTTCTTCTCTTGACCCACTGAGCTTGGAGAAAGCAAAAAGGATTTTTCCTCAGTAGAAACCAAGCCAGTATCGCTCATCTACGACAACTCTGTTTTCCAGTGATTTTAGTCCCTCTCAGTGCATAGTAGAGAAGATACTGGCTGGCTTGTGTGGGAGCATTCGTGGATAGCTCAGGAAGGGAAGATCTATTCTTAAGGAGAGGCACCGAACGAACCGGCTTGTAGAGGTTTTTGCTTTTTGCCTCTTTTCCGACCTCTACTTAGCATCCTGCATATCACACCAAGGCATTAATATGGAAAGTGAGCCTGAGAAGCCACAGACCCAGCATTGATGGTTGTAACAAGCGTCCCTCAACATTGCGAGATTTTGACCCACCGAGTCTTGAAAAAAGCAAAAAAGGATTTTTTAGCGTGCAGCCAGTATCTCTCTCTACAAGACACACGCTGTTCGGGATTTTAGTGTCCCTCTTCATTGCAGAGTAGCAGAAGATACAGGCTGGCTGTCGTGGGAGGCTGATCGGGTAGCCTCAGGGAAGGAAGATCTCTCCTTAATGAGAGCACCGAACGAACGGCTTTGTAGAGTTTTTGTTTTTGCCTTTTTACTCTAGCGCGCCCTCTACTTAGCAAGCGCATATCACAAGGCAGTTATGGGAAAGGGCTGAGAAGCCCACAGAGACACCTCGTGGCTTCGTAACAATTCCTCATTGCTTTTGGACCCACACCGATTTTTCACATGATAAAGCAAAAAGGATTTTTAGTGCAGAGCCAGTGCTCGTCATCTACAAGACAAAGCTGTTATTTCGGCTCGACCCGATGTAATTACCAGGTCCCTCGATCATGCAGAGTAGAGAAGATACTGGCTCAGGCTGTCGTGGGAGGCATCGTACACAGGAAATGGAAGATCTCCTCCTTAAGGAGAGCACCGAACAAACCGGCTTGAAGCAGTTTTCTTTTGCGTTTTGCCTTTTCGCCCTCCTACTTAGCATCTGCATATCAACAGAAGGCATTCACCTGCGGGAAAGGGGCTGAGAAGCGAGCCACAAGCGCCCTCTGTGGGTGTCAACAGCGATCCTCAATTTGCTTTTGACCGCAGCCAGAGTCTTGAGCAAAGCCCAGAAGGATTTTTTAGCCAAGCCAGTATCTCTCAATCAACAGACAAACGCTGTCCTCGGGATTTATTCGTCCCTCCATCAGTCTGCAGAGTACGAAGAAGATACACTGCTGGCTGTGTGGGAGGCGCATCGGGTACTCAGGAACACGGAAGATCTCTCCTTAATGGAAGCACCGAACGAACCCTGCTTGTAGAGTTTTTCTGTCTATTGCCTTTTTCGCCCTACTCAACCTTAGCGCATCTGCCATATCACAAGGCAATATGGGAAAGGGGGCTGAGAAAGCCCACAGCACCACTCTGTTTGTGATTTGTAACAAGTCCTCAATTTGCTTTTGACCCACACAGAGTATCTTGAGAAAGCCAAAAAGGAATTTTTAGCAAAGCCAGTATCTCTCATCTACTGCCCACGCTGTATCGGATTTTTGTCCTCTGGCTTCATGCACGAGTCTAGGACCAGCAAGTGATACTGCTGCTGTGTGGGAGGCATCGCGGTTACTCAGGAAGGGAAGATCGTCACCTTAAGGAGATGCCGCCGAACAAAACGGCTTTGTAGAGTTTTTGTTTTGCCTTTTCGCCCTCTACTAAGACATCACTGCATATCACAAGGCATTATGGGAAAGGGCTTGAGAAGCCCACAGCACACCCTCTGTTGGTGTAAACAAATCCTCAATATGCTTTTGACTATCACCGAGTCTTGAAGACAGCAAAGAAGGATAGAGAGTTTAGACCAAGCCAGATATCTCCTACATCTACAGACAACCTGTTATCGGGATTTTTGTCCCTCTTCAGGTGCAGAGTAGAGAAGATACTTGGCTGGCTTGGTGGGAGGCATCGGGGTAGCTCAGGAAGGACGATCTCTCATAAGAAGCACGGCGAACGAACGGCGAGATGTAGAGTTTTTGAATTTGCCTTTCTCGCCCTCTACTAGCATCTGCACAATATCACACAGGCATTATGCGGGAAAGGGGCTGAGAAGCCCACAGCACCCTCTGTTGGTTGTAACAAATCCTCAATTTGAGCTTTTGACTCACCGGAGTCTTGAGAAAGCAGAAAAGAGGAATTTTTTTAGACAATCCAGTATCCTCCCACTCTACGCGTCCAACGCTGCTTTCGGATTTTATGTGTCCCTCTTCAGTGCAGAGTAGAGAAGATACTGGCTGGCTGTGTGGCACGGCGCATCGGGTAAGCTCAGGAGGGAAACGATCTCTCCTTAAGGAGAGCACCGAACGAACGCTTGATAGAGTTTTGTTTTGAGGCCTTTTCGCCCCTCTACTTAGGCATCTGCATATCACAAGAGGCATTATGGAAAGGGGCTGAGAAGTCCACGGAGCACCCCTCTGTTGTTTTGTTAACAAATCCACATTTGCTTTTTGACCCACCTGAGTCCCTTGCAGAAAGCAAAAGGATTTTTAGGTGCAAGCCAGTCGTCTCTCATCTACAGACCGCACGCTGATTGTCGTGGATTTTTTTTTTGGTCCCTCTTCAGGTGGGGGCAGAGTAGAGAAGATACTGGCTGCTGTGTGGGAGCATCGGTAGCATCCAGCAAAGGAGCGAAACTTCCTTAAGGAGCAGCACCGAACACACGGCTTCTGTTAGAGTTTTGTGTTTTGCCTTTTATCGGCCCTCTACTTAGCATCTGCAAAATACAATATTCCCCAAGGCACTTAATGGGAAAGGTGCCTGAGAAGCCCCACAGCGCGCCCTCTGTGTTGTAACAAATCCTCAATTTGCCTTTATGTACTCCACAGTGAGTCCTTGAGAAAGCACAAAAGATTTTTTTAGTGCCAAGCCAGTCATCGCTCATCTACAGACAACGCGAGAGTTTCGGATTTTTGTCCCTCTTTCCAGTGCAGAGTCTAAGAAGAAGAAACAGCTGGCTGTGTGAGGGAGTGGCATCGGGTAGCTCAGGAAGGCGCTAGCATCTATCCTTTAATGAGAGCACCAGCAACGCACGTCTTGTAGAGTTTTGTTATTTGCCTTTTCGCCCTCTACTATAGCAATCTGCATATCGACGAAGCATTATGGGAAAGGGGCTGCAAGAAGCACCCCCACAGTCACCCTGCATTTGGTCTGTAACAAGTCCTCATTTGCTTTGACCACCGATCATTGAGAAAGCAAAAAGGATTTTTAGCCAAGCCAGTATCTCTCATCTACAGACCACGCTGTTTCGGCTATGAGTTTGTCCCTCTTCTGAGGCAGAGTAAGAAGATACATGCTTGGCTGCGTGGTGGGAGGGCATCGGGAGCTCAGGAAGGGAAGATCTCTCCTTAAGGAGAGCACCGAACGAACGCATTGTAGAGTTTTTTGAGATTTTTGCCTTTCGGGCCCTCACTAGACTTAGCATCTGCAAATCACAAGGCATTATGGGAACGGCGAGGAAGCCACAGAACCCTCTTTTGTTAACAAGTTCCTCATTTGCTTTTGACCCACCGAGTCTTGATAAAGCAAAAATGGATTTTCGTTAGCCAAGCGAGTGTCTCTCATCTAATGACAAAGCTTTTTCGGGATTTTGTCCCTCTCGTCATCGCCAAGAGTAGAGAAGAATACTGGCTGGCTGTGTGGGCGCCATTGGGACAGGAAGGGAAGATCTCTCCTTGAAGGAGAGCACACCGAACAAACGGCTTGTAGACTTTATCTGTTTTGACCTTTCGAGCCCTCTACATAGCAATCTGCCCCTATCACAAGGCATTATGGGAAAGGCGGCTGAGAAGCCCCACAGCGTCCTCTGTTAGGTATGTAACAAATCCTCAATTCGCTTTTGACCCACCCGAGTCTAGAGCAAAGCAAATAAAGGATTCTTTAAGCCAAGGCCAAGTATCCGTCTCATCTACAGACACAACGCTGTTTCGGGATTTTGTCCCTCTCAGTGCAGGGGGACGGGGAAGTAGAGACAGATCTGGCTGGCCTGGTGGGAGGCATCGGGTAGCTCAGGAAGGAAGATCTCCTGCCTTAAGAAAACACCGAATCGAAACGGCTTCTCTAGTCTAGCAGTTTTGGTTTTTGAGCCTTTTCGCCCTTATTACCTTAGCATCTCATATCACAAAGCCGTATGGGAATGGGGCTGAGAAGCCCACAGCACCCTCTGTGGATTGTATACAAGTCCTCAAAATTGCTTTTGACCCCACCGAGTCTTGAGAAGCTCTCTCACGGATTTATTTTAGGCCAAGGCCACTGTCTCGATCTAGCTCATCTACAAACCAACGCTGTTTCGGGGATTTACTACTGTCCCTCTCAGATGCAGAGTAGGAGAAGAAAACTGAGAGCTGGCTGTGCGTGGAGCATCCGGTAGCTCACAGGAAGCGGGAAGATCTCTCTCCTTAAGGAGAGCACCGGACAAACGGCTTTGTAGAGTTTTGTTTTGCCTTTTGTCGCCCCTACTTAGCATCTGCATATCACAAGGCATATGGGAAAGTGGCCATAAGCGAACCACATGCACCCTCTTGTTGGTTGTAACAAATTCCTCAATTTGCTTTTTAACCCACCCCGGTCTTGAGAAAGCATACGGATTTTTTTAGCCAACGCCATATCTTCTCATCCCACAGCACGTTACCCGTAGGACAACTGTAATGGTAAGATTTATCTCCACTTGAGCCCATCCTCATCACTCAGGTTATGCTAATCAAGCATAAATCGTACTGCAAGACAGTCGCCGTCCCCTCCAAAATACACGCTGCCACCACCGCTTCCTGCAATGACCAAAAAAAGGGCTCAGCCGCGCAAGAGCCTGAGTCCTAACAGATTTTCAAAAAAAAAACACGTAGAACAAATGCTCACCAAGGTCAACTCACTACTCTCTCATAGTTACCAAAGACAAAAAAAAACAATCCTTCAAGGAAATGGGTTCGCATAGCAACAACAAGAAGTTAACGAATTCTGACAACCTTTATAGATACTTAAAAATGATTTCAGCCACACAGCCAGTCAATAAACTTCTCACTCTGCACTGAAGAGGACAAAAATCCCGAAACATGCGTACTGTCTGTAGATGAGACAGATACTGGCTTGGCTAAAAAAATCCTTTTTGTCTTTCTCAAGACTCGTTGGGTTCAAAAGCAAATTGAGATTTGTTACAACCAACAGAGGGTGCATCTGGCGCTCTCCTCAGCCCCTTTATTCCCCACTATGCCGATTGTTGATTATGAGATGGCTAAGTTAGATGGGGCGAAAAGGCAAAACAAAAACTCTACAAGCCGTTCGTTCGGTGCTCTCCTTAAGGAGAGCTCTTCCCTTCATTTTAATCCTATCACACAACTTTGTCTCTCCCTCGCTAATGCCCTTCTCCCACATCCACTCTTTACATTTCTCCATATCCCGCCTACCTCCTTTTCAGACTGCCCCCACATTGTTTCCCTTGACTTATCTCCACTCCTCCAATTTATCTTTGCCCATCCCACTAACCCATTTTTCCCTTCTTCAACCCTACTAATCCATTTTTACTCATATTTGTCCCCTTGATTTTTATCAACATTATCCCTGTTTAACCCCTGGTCACTCCGTTTTGGTCTTCCTCTCTTCACTTGTTTCCTTAACCCTTATCCATCCTCACCCCCAATCTGTTATTTGAATCCCCTGGCCCTTTGATGCCTCCTCATCCCTTAAACCTCCTATGTTCTCTTACACCATTATCCCCTATTTTTTCACAACTTCCCAATGTGATGTACTTACCTCAGTCTGTAGATTATTGGTTCCAGCGGAAATTCCTTATTACTTATCAACTTACCTCAGAGGGGATTCGAGCCCACAAACTCTGTTTTGGTAGGTGGTAGCAGGGTGAATGGCGGTCAAGGAAGGCAGTGAGGGTTAGAGGGGTATGAGAGGGTTCTTGTATAGAACAGGGTATAAAAAGATGGTGGTCCTCTCTTTAATTCTTATTCCCCCATCCAACCCCCTTGTTCTTAATGTACCCCTACCAGCTAACTCTTCTCCTTTCCATTTATTTCTACCCACAGACCCATTTTAACTTTCCTTCCCCAATTAGTCCCCAACACAATCCCCTACTTTTCTTACCCTTCTTAAATTCTCCTTTCCACCTATATACCTTCTGTGGTTTTCCTTTTTCCACAACCCACCCATTGACTCTCCTGCCCCACTTGCCATACCCTTTTCTCCTTTAACCCCATTCATCCTTACTCATCTAACTCTCCGTTTCCACATGTTATACAACATCCCATAAAACTAAATTGATCTAACCTGAAAAAAGATGGGGAAAAAGTAAAGTCTAATCTACCGGTTTGTTAAAAGTCACCAAATGTTAAGCCTGCATAGGATTCAAACCAACATCCCCTGCAGTAAGAGCAGGTAGTCTTGGGGGATTTCACATGTCTCTTTTCCTATCAAGATCACAACGCAGAACTCGCCATTACCACAAACAGTAATGGTGGCACACCATCTTCAGGGCATATGCTGGTCTCTAGAACTTTGTAAATTCTAATCAGGAAGTATACTCCTTTGTAGATAAGCTTTGTTTCTAAGCTAGTTGTTTGCATGCAAACAAACATATATATTGTACATGGTTCTCTTCTTGTGTAAATTTTACTAGCACATTTCTAGAGTGCATGCATAGAAAATAGGGAAAAGAAAGTAAAAATTAACTAAGCTGAAAAAAATGGAAGAAAAGTAAAAACTACCTACAATACTGATACGTAAAAGGTTACTAACCACAAAGCCTAGATATGAGATGATCTCACAACCTTAGCACTGAAAAGCACCAGCCTTACCACCTGCATTTCCATCAGTTAAGATACAAAGGCCTGGTCTTATTGGGGGGCTTAACATTTCTTTTCATATCAAGATAACATACCATTGCAGCAAACGGTAATGGTGGTGCATCTTGTACAGGGAAAATGCTGTTGTACACCCATAACTAATTTAACTTTCTTTTGTAGCTAGTTGTCTGTTAAGGAAAAAAAAAGAAGAAACAATATTTTTCACAGATCTCCACTTGGTTATGTTTTTCTAGCAAATTTGTGGATCACATGCATGACAAATATGGAATAGAAAATAAAATATGCTAAACTGAAAAAAATAGAGAAAAGTACAAACTAGCTCCCTTACTTATTTGTTAAAAGCCAACAAACATTAAGCTTAAAAGGGATTGAAACTCACAAACCCTGTGTTGAAAAATGGCAGGACCATGGTACCAACACAAAGCAAGATGATGTTTGTTGAGTAGGTTCCTGGGTGGCATTGACCCACCTCTTTTTTAATCAAGATCACAACACAGATCTCATAATTGCTGTGAGCGGTAATGGTGGCAGACTTTATTGATAGAAACAAACTTGTACACAGCGTCCCACTTGAGGTAATAAAGAAGGCATGAGATGGCAAGCCAGTATAGTATAAAAATGCATATATATTTTATTATAGCCAACGTTAAAAACAGTAGAAAAAAGTATAGACGTGCAGTGCAAAACCACCAACCGTACTTCACAGTATGCAGTCGGGTATTCTCTCGGCAAAGACTGACGCATTTCGGTGATGCACACCTTATTCCTGGTCAAGCATACGACATCCAGTCGGAGTTTAAATAGAGACCGGGCGTTGCCCTATATGTTAACAAGAGTAACTCTTAAAATTCCAGTGGAGCATAACAACGACATCCATATATAATAAAAACATATCGAAAGAATACTCAACTTAAGTCATGAAAATATATAAGATTGAACTGCAATCAGATCATCACATAATAGACATTAATGTTTTAACCTCTTAAGCTGAACACCTGAAAAGTAGTTAATGACCAGAACATTTTTTTTTGTTTTTGCCTTCTTGCGTTTCAACAGTTGTAACTTTTTTATTTTTTCAATGACGCAGTTGTATGAGGGCTCGTTTTATTCGAGACAAGTTGTACTTTATGAGGGAATAGTTTAAATTCGCTTATAAATAATTGCAGAATTTTTTATTTTATTTTATTTATAACACCATTCATATTTCACACTTAATAACTTGTTAGATTAATTCTACAGGTTATTACGGTCGTGTGGATACTGTGTAGTTTTTTTGTGTGTAATATATGCACAATTATTTATTAAATATTTATTTATTTTTATTATTTATTTTTTATTCATTTTTTTTTTACACTTATTCTGAGTTTTTTACTTTTTTTTTTTTAAATCCTCTGAAGGGAGAACTGTTTTACATTTTTTTTAAAAAAACACTTAGTAATGAAATTAGCTTTTTCCATATATGCAATACATTCTAATTTTGTGTCACTTTGCCGGGCAGGATCGGGACAGCCCCACATTTGGCTTCCGGGTAAATGGCTTGTTACACAGCCCACCCTCGGGGGGCCACCTAGGCCCCCGGGAGCTGACTTTTGGATGGCCCCCTTTAAAGGGGGGCTCTTTTGGGGTCCCCGGGGTTCCCGTTTCCCCCCGGCAGAGCGGGGGAACCCTTTGATTGCGCTCCCAGTAACACACCGCCGAAATTCAAAGGGTTAAAGCATCGGGTTTTTGGGGGTTTTCCTCCCTCCCCGATGCTTGCAGGGGATGCTCTGGGATCGGGGCGTTTTTTTTACGCCCCAATTCCCAAAGCGCAGCTGCAGTCCCGGGCCCGCAAACTCCGATGTCTGCAGCGATTTTTAAAATCGTCGCTGCGAACAAAGACCTGAAATGCCCGCCCGTTTAAAAAAACGGGAAGGGGTCTTTAAAGGGGTTTTAAAGGGGCCATTTAAATTGGGTTTTTTAAAGGATTTTCATATTTGACTTTTCAGCCCCGGGCCGGTTGTGGGGTTTTTCTAAGTGTGAATACCCCATTTGGTTTTTTAAATTAAGTAATCCTCCCCGTATTTTGCCCTCCTCGGGGCATTGGGGTTTTAACTCTCCTCCCCAAAATACAACGAAAGGACTTCAGATCCCCTTCGTGTTTCTCTATGAAGTGCTTCGACACGGCAGACATGGAAAATTTAAAAACCCTTTGCATTTTTTAGCATCAAGATAGGGGGCCCTAATCCTCATTTAAAGGATTTTAGATGTAAAAATGACATACGGGTGTTGGCAGTTGGTACAGGGGATAATGTAGCCCAAACTTTTTTTTAGTATTGCAATTTATATCCCGGGTTTTTATTTTTTTGCATTTTTTTTGTAACATAAGAAAAAAAAAGTATCATTCACATCCAAAAAAATTGGGGGGTCAGGCAAATGGGGGTGGCCCCACCGAAAAAGAGCCCGTAGTTGTAACCCATGTTTTGTGAGGTCGATTCTCTGTGCTCAAAAAATAAGCCGGGGAAAAATTTAAATAGAGCCTAATTGGGAGTTTTTTTTGATATGAACCAAATTTCCCCTTTTTGAAATAATGTTGGCTAAGCTGGGTTTGGCGTATAAAAAATAGGGAGATTTTTTTTTAATTATCGCAAAAACCCTTTTTTTTATTGGGGGGTATTGGGGGTGGAGAAGGTTTTCCTGAAAATTGATTTCGCCTTCTCTTATTCCCTTTAAGTTTTCCCCATGTGTCATCAGCTTTACTTTTTTTTTGGACATTTGCAAAGGGTTTTATCTGGTATCCCCCCCGCCTCAACTTTCAAAAAAAAACCTGTTCTTTGTACTTCAAAAATTTTTTTGGGAGTGCTGCAATTTTTTTTATACATATTTATTCTCCAGTGCGAAATTTTATGTATAACATGTTTTGGGGAATGGCAAAAAGTAGCATACAATATTTAATTTTTTTGGGGAAAGGGTTTAAAAAAAAAGGAGTGGGGACGTAAAAAAAACTGTTTGGGTATTTCCCCTTTTAAGGTAACATCCAAAAAGGGTTCTTTGGGGGTTATAATGTGCTTTTATATAAAATCTAAAATTCATAAAATTTAAATTATTAATGTACTCCAAAAATTTGGATGTGCCCACTTGGGGGGCCCCCCCTTATCGGGAGGAGGTGGTTCCTTTTGGAACGACCATCCCACCTGATAGGGGAAGGATTATGTTCAGAAAAAAAAGAAACTCCTCCCCCCATTACTCATGTAAATATTACAAAAAGGGGGGCAAAAATTCATAGAAGCCCCACAAAATTTGAAGAATATTTGCGGGGTAAAAGGAGAAAAAATTGGTGTTTAATAAAAAGCCCGGTTGACTTTACCCAAAAAATTCACACAAATCGGGGTTTAGTATCCATTTTTTTTGGGGAAAGGAAGTTTTTTAAACGGGTTTAAATTTCTAGGTTATGAGGAATAGAGGGGTATGGGGCCAATTTGACCTCCCCTTTTTAAACCCCAACAAAAATTTTTTCCTTTCCCCACAAAACCCTTTCCCTCAAATTTGGGGCCTAAAAATTTTTTTGGTGTCACGAATAAACCCTGAAACGGTGGAATGAGGGGTTGGGAAGATAGGGGGTCAAGATTGTTCGGGGAAAAAAGTACCCCCACATCAGAGAAATTTTACATGTCTTTTCCCCGGGTTTGGCCTTGATAAAAAAATTGGTATTGTATTTCAAGTTTGGCTTAGGGAAAACTTTTTTTTTGCTCCAGGTGTATACCTCCCCTTTTGATAATTCTTCACATCTCTGTCGTATCTTGCTTTTTTGACTTTCATGACAGCTTCCTCCACTTTTTGGGACTTAGTTTTTAAATATTTTCTAGCAACTTTTAGGGCCTGTGTCCTGTTTTCCACTTTTGGGTTTCAAAGATTGTTCAATAATATGTATCTCTTGTTTAAGTTCTGTTAGTTTCTTGTTTTCATGTTCTACAATAAAATTGTTTAGCTTTGGGGAAAGGCATTGATTTAAAAAATGCGGGTTCCATTTGGGGTTAAAATTCTTCAAAAATTTTGTGTTTGTAACTTTTTTTAAAAAGGGACGAAAAACCACGGGGAAAATTTTATTTGTCTAGTTTAAAAGATGGCAAAAATTTTTCCCCAAAAATTCGAATCGGTAAACTTCACCAAATTTTTCCCGGCAAAATTAGTTTGGGTTTCCGAATTACTTGGGGCACGAAATTCGTTAAAAAGCAGCTTTTTCCCAGGCTCCCAAAACCCAAAAGGGCCTGCAAAAGGGGTTTTTGTTTTTGGAAAGGGGAAAAACCCCGGGTTTTTTGCCCCAATTGGCCCTTTTAAAAAATTTAGAAAAGAGGGAAAAAAGGGCCCTTGGTTTGGTCCTTCAAAACAATTTGGTTTTGGTTTTAGTTTTTGACCTTTTTTTAGGGGCGGGGTTTTTTGATTTTGCCCGGGCCCCGGCCTTCTTAAAATTTCGCTTCCCCTTTTTTATAAAATTTTTTCCCCCCTTTTTTTTTGGGGCAAACCTTTAAAGAGGGTTTTTTCAAAATTTTTTTGAACCCCAAAGGGAAAATTTTTTCAAACAGGGAAGTAGGCCTGTTTTAAAGTAAGTTTTCCACGGGGAAAGTTTTTAAGGTTTTTAAAATTTTAAACAAGCTTGGGGATTTTTCCAAAGGTGGGAAACATTAAAAATTTGAACAGGAAGGTGGAAGGTAAAATTTTTTGAAATTTGCGGGGAAGCCCAAAAAGGGGCCCCAATGAGGGTTTGTCGAAAAAAGGGCATTGGGGAAAAACAAAAATGGAACCATTCTGGAGGGTGGAAAAAAAAACGGGGAAGCCAAGGTGGCAAAAAGGGACGAGGGGAGGGTAGGGGGCGGCCCCCAAGCAGCATGAGGTCGGCAGTGGAAACAATGACACAGGGGGTGGAAAAAGAAGGGCCCACGGGCCAAAAGGAAGGAGCGGGGGTCGGGGAACAGTGCACAGGGGGTACACAGTTTTTGGATGTCACGGCAAAAAAGCAAAAAGCAGAAATGGGGTCATAGAGGGGCAAATGACGAGTGTTGAGGGGGGGTGGAATACCAGTCCCTGGAAAGATGGGGGGTTAGGCAAAGGGGAAACTGGCAGCAGATGTGGGGCATCAGGCGGGTGGGGGGCATCAAAATAGTGGCTGGGGGCAGGAAAATTTGAACCCGCTGACCCCCCAAAGGGCCCCATTGGTGTGTGAAAATCCTGGCAAAAATCCACGCCCATTCATCTTGACAAAGGTCAGTCGTTTCCACTTTTTCCCAGGACAAGGGGTTTTTCCCTTTTGGGGTAACAAAGGCCCCCCGGCCGCACTAAACTTTCCGGGCTCGGGATCCCACACTAGGGCCCGGCCAGGACAGCTTCCCCCACGGAAAACCCTTCGGAAATTTTGGGTGGCCACACATCCTTTTGGGCTGCCATTATCCAGCAAATCTTCAACTAGGGGGGCGGAGTGCTGTCCAAGTAGGGGCCCCAACCTGTTGGGTTTAGGGACGCTCCAGGGCCCCGCTTCTGCTTCCTTTCTGGGCCCCTGCCCTCCTCACTAGGCGGGTGAATGAAGGGTGCCCATCAGGACCCAGACTTAGGTTACTAAATGATGGAAACTGGTACTGCTCCTACCCCCCCACCTTCCCTCAGCAGCCCGGGGAGGGACGGGGGAGGGCTGAAGGGGAACCCCCCGGGCAGAACCTGGGGAGGGAAGGGGCGAATGCCGGGGGCCCTAGGCAGCGGCCAACTGATTACGGGGGGATTTCCCAAAAGTAAATTTTAGTTTTTCTTCCCTCCCCAATAGCTGGGAAAAAAAGGGTCCCCCTTTTTTGGGTCGGTAGCGAAGGGGCCAATAGGGGGGGAGAGCCAAAGGGCATCCCTCTTCCGGGTTTTGGGCTATTTTGGTGTCACTAGCCAGGCAAATTTAAACATGCTGGGGGGCCAAACTGCCAAGGGGACTCCAGGGGCTCCCTGCCTCCATTTCCACCCCGTAAACTGCCCCGGGGGGCCTTTTTGGGGGCATCTGCCTCGTCCCTTTCCCCCTTTTCACCACCCAACCCCCAGCGTCCTGCTCCCCCCTCTCTTGTCACCTGGGTAGAAAATCCACTCCCTTTCAAATAGAAAAATGCTTTGCTTTCCCAAATTCCCCCCTCCTCCTTTTAGTCCCCACCGGAACCCCATGTGGGGCCCGAGATGGGGAGTCGCCAAAATCTCCAGTCCCCCGCCCAGGGGCAGATTTTTTTAGCTTTTGTTCCAGGAGCTGAAGCAGTGGAAAGACGTTATTTATCCCTGTCCCCCGGGGACTGGGTAAATAAAAGTCGCCTCCTCGGAAAAGGGCCCTCAACAAAAAGGGAGGGGGTTTACGGCCAAAGAGCTGCCAAATGGCTTTACATCAAAGTTACCCAGGGGAGTACTTCGTCTGCCTGGATCCCTCCAAAAAAAAACCCTTTTAAAGGGCTTTCTTGTTCATACAGTCGATCCAAAAAATGCAGGCTGGAATTCCAAAGGTGGAAAAAATCCCCATTTTCAGGTTTGGGTTTGGGGGAGGCCGTTTTTTTTTTTTTTTTTTTTGGGGGCCCCGCAACTCGAGGGGGGTGTTTCCTGGGCTTTGTTTCGAATGGTTTAAATGGGAAAGCTCAGTTTCCTGGCCAAATTTTTAGGGGAAAGTTCCTGAAGGGTCGGGGGAAAAACTTCAGAAAACCTTTTCACAACCAGATTGAACACCCTGGCCCCCAATTTCAGGGCGATGGGGCCCTCCCCCCCTCGGTGCAGCGCGGACCCATATTCCTACCCATTGTCCTCACCATTGGGGTTTCCCAATTTTGGGAGTGGCGGGAGAAAGCCAAAACATTGATTTCCCTTTCTGCCCTGAAACGGAACATTTTTTTCCCCCGGGTGACCTCGTTCGCCGAGGCAAAACCCCGGGTTTTAGAAAATGCGTGACAAGCGTTTCCCCACACATTGGGGATGATGGGGCAAATTTCTTTTTGGAGGCTGGGGAAAAAGGGGGTGGTGGTGGAGGAAGGGGGGCCCGGCGGAAACCCTTTGGGGAAAGGTTCAAGGGAGTTTGACAACTGAAGGAAAAAACGGCGGGCTCCCTTTCCCAAATTGTTGGGTGTGCCGGGGGTGGAAGCACATTCACCCAGTGAGCCGGTTAAAAAGGGCATGTATGGCCCCGACCGTAGTTTTTCAAACGCCAGACGTCCGCCGGGTGGGGCCCTTTCACCCCTTTGGGAAAAAACCGATAAGCCAAGGGCCCGACCCCACCCTTTTGTTTACATATTTTAAAGAAGGGGGGTACTGCCTTTTTTTGGGAAAAAAAATTACGGGTTGGGAAAAAACCCCTCTCCCGGGTCTCAAAAAAAGCCTTAGTTCTCCCGAATGGGCAGAGGGCCACCTTTGGAAAGGGAAAGGGGCGCAATACCAACAAAATTGGGGCAGGGCAAAGGTCAACTGCTGCACCTTTTGGATGGTTTGGGCGGATTTCCGTTGTCTCTTTGCCCAAACCCCCTCGCTTTAAAAGACTGGTGGCGCCATAGTAGCGAGGAGCAAAGCATCTGGGCCAGGGGATGAAAGTCAAAGAGAAACAGCTCCGTTCTTTCAAGGGGGGTGGAAACCCCTTGGATTGGGGTTTCAATGGCATGCTTGCCACTGGGCGCTGCTGCTGTGCTGTTGCTGCGGTGGCCGTATGGACCACCACATCTGAGCCCCCCCCCAAAAGTTTTTTTTCCCAGGGCCCCCCCCGGATGGTGACGCCGCCCTGTGTTTGGGGCCCCGGGCCCCAGGGTGCCAACTTTTTAAGCTTCCCCGGCCCCGCTTCACTTTCCCGGCCCACAGATTTTAAAATATAAACCCCTATTTGGCTCCTCCGGTGGGCTTTGGCCCAAAAAAAAGCCCACACCCCCGAAGTTTTCGGAATTTTTTCCCGGGCCCAAAGCTCCGGACTGATGAAATACTGCCGGGCCCCCTTGCCTCGCTGAGCCCCCGTGCCCGGGTACTTTCTTGGACCTGCGAAGGGGTTTTTTACCCCCCTTGGGGCCGCTTGGCTCTTTGACCCCCAACTCTGCTATCCTGCGACTCACCGGGGGCCCCAAAAACCCACTTGCTGGCTGCGCGGGTGGCCCCGACACGCAAAACGGACCCCCTCTTCTCCCCCGACGATTAAAGAAGCCCTTGCCTCACCCCGGGTCCCCAAATGCGGTCGGCCCCACATCATCATCTAAATTTTTGTTTCCCTCGTCCCCTGCTGTCCTCATCACCGGTCTTGGTATGCCGAGGCTGACCCCTCACACAGACCCCCCATGCCATCTCCACTCTTACTTTCCACCACGGGCAAAAGCGGGGATATTGGCCCCTTTTATTCGCTGCCAAGTAGTGCTGACTGCCCCTTCAAATTGTTCATGCTCGCTTTAGGGGCGCTGAGCCCAACCACATTAGATCTCTGGCTGAGGGAACGGATGGGAAAGGGCGGGCTGAGGACAGGTGAGGGCCGCTTACCCGTCCCGGCCATGCCAACAAAGGGGTTTTTGGTCGGGTTTTCCCACCGATTTTGTTTGGGGGTTTCAGATGTCTTCGGGGAGGAAGAGGATGACCTAGTCAACCAATCAAAAACCCTTTGGGGTTTTTGAAAAACACACTGCCGCTAGTTGCAGGGGAAAGTTTGGCCTCACCGAGGCCCCCTGCTCACCCCCCCTTGCGTGCTGCGCCCTGGGCCCTGTTCCGGGAATGTTGGGTGCCCTGCCACTCGCAATTTCAAGCCTCCACCTCTCGTCTGACATACGTTTGTTCTAAAATGTACGACACTGTTTGATGTGATACTGTATATGATAAAAACACACCCTTTTTTTGACTCCAAATGAACCCCGTAACAAGCTTGGGGAACACTTGGATATAAAATTTCGTCCACAAAGGCCAGAAAAAATTTTCTTTTATGGCCGTTTAAAAACACTGGTTTTTACTAAATTTAATAGAGGGCGGGAAAGGGAAAACAAAAACTTACAAGCCCCTTCGTTCGGTTTCTCTCCTAAGGGAAAATTCCTTTCCGAGCTACCCATCCTTCCCAACCAGTCACCCGTATCTTCCTATCTCACGAAGAGGGACAAAAATCCCCAACAGCGTTCCCCAGATGAGAGATACTGGCTTGGCTAAAAAATCCTTTTTGCTTTCCCCAAAACCGGTGGGCAAAAGCAAATAGAAATTTTTTACAACCAACAGAGGGAGCTGGGACTTCTCAGCCCCTTCCCATAATGCCTTTGATTTGTGTTGACATTGCGTTGGCTATCGAGATCGATCATAGTCGAAGTCGGGCCGCTACGATAAGGTTTTTCGATAGTAGCATCGATTATACCGAGACCCTTAAAGTCTATGGAGGAAAAAACACCTTTTTATTACCCCAAAAAAGCGGAGAACTGAAATTAACATCCACAACAGTCAAATGGATCGTCACAATCTTTTGGCAAAACACTTAGGGTTTTAAAAGTCACAGAAAAAAGTCACAGACCATTTTTTCCCGTCTTTTACCACAGCCCCCGACCCTTTAACCCGATCCCCACAAATTAAAAATTTCCAGAAGGGAGTATGATTTGAAACCCTTGTTACTTGAACTGGGCATTGAAAATCCCCCGTCATGGAACGCGCATGAGCCCCAAACCTGCATGACCCCCATCATTTAAAAAGTGCCGGAAAAAAAAGGAGTTCTTTTCAACCACATTTAAGTCTTCCCTGACATTGACTATACCTGTCCTGGGCCACAGCATGCAGCCCAGAAACCTGCATGACCACCACATTTTAAAAAAGTGCCGGAAAAAGGTGTCTTTCAACACCATTTTCGTTTCACTGGACATCTGACTATACTGTCATGGGCCAAGCTGAGCCCTCTCAACCTGCATGACCCCCCACATTTTAAAAAGTGCCGGAATAAAGGAGTTTCTTTTCAACCACCAATTTTTAGTTTCACTGGACATTGACATATATCCTTTCCTGGGCCACAGCAGGAGCCAAACCTGCATGACCCTCAAATTTAAAAGTGCCGGAAAAACAGGCGTCTTTCAACCTACCTGTTTTAGTTTCACTGGACATTGGACACTATACCTGTCCTGGGGCCACAGCATGAGCCCCAAACCTGCATGACTCCCCCCACATTTAAAAGTGCCGGAAAAAAGGAGTCCTTTTCTAACCACCATTTTAGTTTCACTGACATTTGGACTATACACTGTCCTGGGCCCACAGCATGAGCCCCAAACCTGCATCATGACCCCCACATTAAAAAAAGTGCCGGAAAAAGGACGTCTTTCAACCACTCCATTTTTTGTTGAAACTGGACATTGACTATACCTTTGTGTCCTGGGGCCACAGCATGATGCCCAAACCATGCTGCCCCCACATTTAAAAAAGAGCCGGAAAAAGATGCTCTTTCCAAACCAACTTTTAGTTTGAACTGGACATTGACTTACCTGTCTCGGGGCCACAGCATGAGCCAAAACCATGCAATGACCCACAGATTAAAAAGTGCCGGGAAAACAGGAGTCTTCAACCCACCATTTTAGTTTTACTGGACATGACTATACCTGTCCTGGGCCACAGCTTGGCCCCAAACCTGTATGACCCCCACCACATTTAAAAAGTGCCGGAAAAAAGAAGTACTTTTCAACCCCATTTTAGTTTCATGGAATAGACTATACCTGTCTATGGGCCACAGCCATGAGCCCCAAACCTGCTGACCCCCCACATTTAAAAAGTGCCGGGAAAAGGGTCTTACGAACCACCATTTTAGTTTCACTGTGACATTGACTATACTGTCCTGGGGCCACAGCAGGAGCCCCCCAAACCGGAATGACCGCCCCACATTGTAAAAAAAGTGCCGGAAAAAGGAGTCTTTCAATCCACTCATTTTAGTTGAAACTGGACATTGACTATACCTGTCCTGGGCCAACAGCATGAGCCCAAACATGGCATGACCCCCACATTTAAAAAGTGCGGAAAAAGGAAGTCTTTCAACACCATTTTTAGTTGAACTGGGACATTGACTATACTGTACTGGGTCCACAGCATGAAGCCCAAAACCTGCATGGACCCCACATTAAAAAGGTGCCGGAAAAGGAGTTTTCAACCACCCATTTGTAGTGTTGAATCTGGAATGACTATAATGTCACTAGGGCCACAGCCATGGACAGGGCAGGAGTAGTTAGCAGTCGGGTGCGGTGAAATGCCAGGCTGGAGTCCGTCGATCTATTAACACGCAAGGTTAAAATTCTCCTGATGACGCGACGGTCCTAGCAACGAAAAACTGTCGTGGCTGAAGCAGAGGTGCGAAGCGGAAGTGTGAGCAATCCCAGGCTTCCTCTGTTACACAGTCAATACCTGGGTAGCGCTTGCCCTCGTGTATGAGTGTCCGGACCATTGCGATTCACTTGGAAATACTGTTGGTTAACGCTCCTGTTACACCAGGGTGACCCTTTATTCTGGCATTCTTTTGTTCATTTTATATCAAACGTGCCTGGGAGGAAATGGTCTCTGTACTTGTTCTCTGTCCGGTGCCTCCATATTCCATTCTGTCCTCTGAATTAGCGTACAGTCTGGTCAAGTTTTTCCTGTACTCCCTTGACAAGAGTCAGAGGAATTTTTTTTAACAGCTATTTTTGTACATGCAAGTTTTTTAGAGTACTTTAATTCTTATAAAAATACACATTTTTAAAATAGGTTGGAATCCCAACCTCATGTCTTTGTTTCTCTTTTTTTCATCGTATTAAATGGGTTGTCTCAATACAGGGATGATAGATATGTGTTAAAGAATCTTGCAAAACAAGTCATTTTGCAATATGCGTCCATTAATAGTTGTACCTTCGATTCGAACTGTTTCTGACTCGCACCATCACCCTTGAGCCAATTCTTGACAATTGTGAAGAATATAACAAATGTCGGTTAGAAACAACATTTTTTAGAAATAGGGACCTGTAGGTATAGCTGCATGTCACAAGCATAATGCACCCAAAATTCAAAGGCATGACCTTGAGCCATTTGTTCAGATTGTGGAAGAAACAAATGTTCTGTTAGAAACAACATTTTTCTAGAATAGGGGCACCTGTAGTTATAGCTGAATGTCACAGCAAAATGCCCCCAAAAATTCAAAAATGCAATGACCCTTGGGAGACCACTTTTGTCAATTGTGAAGAACCAAATGTCTGGTTAGAAACAACACTTTTTTTATATAGGACCTGTATTTTGCTGCTATTTCAAAGCAGCAAAGGACCCACAAAATTATATAAATGACTTCTCTAGCCACTGTTAAAATTTGTGAGGAGAGAAATGTCATTAGAGCCACATTTCTGTTCTAAAGGACCTATGATGATTGCAGTATCTCCACTAGCTACATGACCACAAAAAATTATAACATATGACTTCTCAGCCCACTATTTAAAAATGTGAGGGAGATGAAATGCACTTAGAAGCCACATTTCTGTTCCAACGGCTAATTATAGCTGTATTCTCACAGCAACATGACTCAAAAACACTTGGACAATGCTGAAACTTTTAGATAAAGTGAGTAATGGAATACGGATGTTGTCATGAACCTTGCAGTTTTTACAGTCTCCTCACAGCAAACCCAGCAAAAGGAACTGTTGGGAGAAAGAGAATAAGTGTAATTGCAGTAAGAAATGAATAATTTTAAAAAAAAGTTTTCAATAGGACCTCATTTCTGTGTTGAAAAGGAATGTGAGTAGACTGGCAAACTAATCGGTGACCTCGGCAATTGGTGGCCACTAAAATCATCAGAGATCATGCCTGATCATCTTGATGAAAGTCAATTTGATCCACATTATCAGTGGAAAGCCGGATGGTTAGTCTGTAAAGACTCCTCCAGCTGTGCTGAAAGTTCAGCTCAGATATGATGCTGGCCTGCTGGGCCAGGACAACACTCTATGGCGTGACGGAGCCAGCTGGGCCATTGTCATTTGGGTACCAGAAGTCTAATTGGGTCGGAAAACACATGTAAAAAACATCCGGTGTTTGAGACGCAAGATAGTCATGCACCATGATCTTAAGCTGATCTCTGTGTAGTTGGTGTGTGCCCGGCATTGCATGCGTTGGTGATCGGGTGTACTAAACACAGAATGCAGAGGTCACCCATTAGGCTTCTGCCACCATGCCTGCTGCTGTCTGCCGCTAGTCCTACCTTGGCACTCTACTGCTGTCTCACGTCGCTGATGTTGTTTCCACTCAGTGACATTTGGGGAACGTGAAGCAGACGCAACAGATGTCTCCAGTAGATCAATCAGCAAGGTCTCCTTTCCTGCATTTTACTCTCTATTTTGGAGTGGGTGGAAGAAAGTGTGATAGAGTTTGATCTTGTACCGTGGGATCCAGGAGGGTGTCCACCAGTAACTGATGTTCATTTTGATGGCCTTAATGCGAGGATCATGTTGGAGGGGAACATGGGCATCCAAGTAATCATGTGATGAGATGGAGCCTTGATTTCCCAACGCCTCTGGGTTCGAGGGGCACTAGCAAAATGATTCTTCCTCATTTCCTCTCGCCTCAAATCGCCGCACAACTCTTTCCAAGGCAGGGACGTTCGTAACATTCGGTGTCTCAGGAATATCTTCCTCCTCCGCTGCTACCGGCACAGCTTTCAACAACAGCCCTGACTTGCCTGAGATGACTGCACCTGAGAGCTGATGCGCCACGTTGCACTAGCTCTGGGACCCGAACTACTGCCCTAATGAAGACCTATGAAAATTGTGAAACTGTCGGGCCTTGTGGATTTGACGGAGAGAAAGGCTCGTGGTCCGCATCTGTGTCCGGTCTCCTCCTCCGTTCGCTGGCGGGGGACCTGTGTTCAGAGTGTCCAACCGATCGTGTCTCAGAACTAAGATCACCACAATGCTCATGCTGAACAAGGGGCATTGTCCGCAACTGTACCATTTTGGTGGCTTCTTCAAAACTGGCAAGGATGGTGGCAGAGCTCTTTCACCTGCCTCCACTTCGGTTGTTCCAGAACACCCCGTGAGGTCGCCGTACCGATGACTTGTCAGGGCCATGTGTCACTTCGTACTGCGTAATGGCATTGCTGCTGCTGCACAATCGCTGGAGCATTGTGGAGGGTGGAACTTCCAGAGTGTTGCCACGTCAACAAATGAGACGGTTGAGAGGGAGGCCGAGCTGACGCTGCAACGCCAGCAAGCGGACGATTGCAGCAGGGTGGGCGAACGGAGGAAGTGCGAACTCAGACTCGAGCCTTCTTCAGCAGGACAAGTCAGGTCCGGTTAGTCGTTTAGAAATTTCTGGACGTCAAGGATTCATGGGACATGTGCCAGGCAAGGGGATGTGCTCCAGCCTACCGATCTTATGGGCGGCCAGCCAGATTTCTGCCGTTATCGCACACCACCTTGCTGGCACAAGGTTCTTGTCACCAGCCAGCCGCTCGGTCTCGTTGCTTAGAGCCGTCCACAGTCCTGAGGCGCTGTTGTTGTGGTCGGTCTCCAAGGCAGATTAATTTCAACACGGGCCTGGTGTCTCTGGGACGTGATGCCAACCGAGGACCTTGCGGGGAAAGAGCCCTGCCACCAAATCCCTGCGGTTTTGAAGAGCGTGTACGCCGAGCCGCGAGAGCCACCGGTAACCCCCGTGTAGACATCCACCCAGCTCACCCAGTGAGCTGTCTCGAGACGGTATGCGGCCTTGGCCGTGGGCCTTACGTAGTCCATGTGTCAGGTGGTGAGATGGACTTTTTTATTCCAGGACACCAGATGCAGACAACGCGCTTGAAATTTTAGATGACACGTGGTGGCCAGGAGCAGGGATGGCTTTCTGGCAAAGAAATGCAGCCAGTGCTCGGCATCTGTATTGGGGGCAGGCGAGGGGCCATGACGTGGCGGATCCCATCTGTGTCCACAGACGGAAAGGCAACATTCTCCAAGGCCAAAAGCCTGGCAATGCCGGACAATCAGGCTTTTTGGCTTTGGGATGGATTTCGGTTAAAAGTGTCTTTTTCCTGACTCCCAAACCTGGAAGACAGAAGGTGGCTGCTAGACTGGCGATGTACGGCGTGTAGTGTTGTTCTCAAACTGGCGTAAGGAGAAGGGTAGGATGGGTCTCTGGTGGTGCTGGTGGTACTCGGGCGACGGTGGAGGCTGAAGCGGTGCATGTCCCTGATCAATGACTCTGAGAGTCATGGGCAGCTGAGGAAAAACTATGTGGTGGCAGAGGAGGAGGAGGCGGAGACATAGGGTGTGACAGTGGTGGAGGCCGGCCGTCGGTCTGGCCTTGTTTTGCCAAGTGTTCCTCCATTTCAAACTCATGCATTCGCTGCATGGGACTCGAACATGTTGGTGGCTGGTTAAACCACTTAGGTTCTTGCTCTACTTATGCGTTTTACGGCCAAAGGCAGATGTTTTTTATTAAAATGAAACCATCGGTGGGTGAATTCAGAGGCTTGTCAAAGAAGGCCAAGGCTTGACGAGGTTCTGGACCTGTTGACGGCGATAGCGAGGAGCGGGGTTTGCACTGACCGTGGCTTGGCCGGAATCATATCAACGTGACTTCTGCGACCGCCCTCTCCCCTATTCTGTGGCGGGACCCCGTATTGACACTACCCCATTCGTCTTCTCCTCTTCCACTGTACTGATTAGCGCGCTCGCAAGCAAATTCTGCGGAAAAGACCAGGATGGATCCGCAATGTCGTCTTCATATCATCATCAACACAGGTGACTTGGTCGTGCCTGACTTTTCTGATCAGAAGCTGCGGGCTACAAGCAAGGGGCATTGCAAGGCACATTGCCCGGACGCCCGGGATTTTTGCCGATTGACCGGTCTTTCCTTCACCTCCTCTGATGGCATCAAGTAACTGGGCCGTCAGAGCAGACTAAATCATCCTCTTGATCTTTTGAACATGCCTTCTGACCTCCAACCGATTTTGTCATCAAAGAGGTTTCTTCAGATAAATGGATTATCCTCAGTGGTGGGTACACGAGTAGACATTTGGGCGGACTTCATGTTGGGTCGGATGCTGATGCTGCTGATGTACGACTTTTTTAGGTCCATGGACTGCCCGAGAGGACTAGGAGGTAGACTGCTAGATGCAGGTTTGCATTAACCACTGAAGGACAGATTGGCGACGATGTTGTTACTTTAGATTCACAGGCCCTGACCCAGCGATGACAGGCCTGAAGGTCGTGCAAACTGACGATCCGCGGGCATGCGTGTTTGTGTCACCAGCACTGGAAGGAGCACCATTCTCTCGTAACTCTACCTCCATGTGCTGACCCCCTCCTCTTTGCTCGCTTTATCCACCTGCATTTCGCTCCATGTTCAGAAATATATAAATTTGAGAAGGGTATGAATAGTTTTGAAAAGTATCTTATTAAAAGACGGCCAAACTCCACTGCTATTCTAAAATCCCTCTAATCAAACAAAAGATTGCAGGATTCAAATTTAACTGCAATAGTCTATCAACAAATCTGGATGGGCAAATAGTCAAAAAAAAACTCGTATCTGTTATGTTTTGGTATAATAATACGGGTATTTTGTTGCACCTTTCAATTCACCTGTGGTGAATATAGAATTGCTGTTTTAAGATATTTATCGTAGATGATGCGGTCAATGAACCAGTCGTGGTGTGGCAAAAAGTCAAAAAACACAGTAAAACTGTTATGTTTTGATTAATTAAAACGGTATTTTTGCACCTTTCAATTCACCTGTGGTGAATATTAGATTTGCAGTTTGTTAAGATTTACGTAGGATAGATGCTGCGTCAATGAACAGTGTGGTAGTGACGCAAGCAAAAATTCAAAAAACAAGTAAACTGTTATGTTTTTGATATAATAACGGTATTTTTTGCACCTTTTCAATTCAACTGTGGTGAATATAGAATTGCTGTTTTAAGATTACGTAGATAGCTGCGTCTCTAAATGAACAGTGCTGGGTGCGCAAAAGTCAAACAAACACGTAACTGTTATGTTTTGAAATAATAAACGGTATTTTTTGCACCTTTCAATTAACCTGTGGTGAATATAGATTGCTGTTTTAAGATTTACGTAGATGCTGCGTCAGATGAAAACAGTGTGGTGCGCCAAAAAAGTCGCAAAAAACACGTAACTGTTTATGTTTGATATAATAAAGGTATTTGTTTGCACCCTTTCAATTTCACCCTGTGGTGAATATAGAATTGCTGTGTTTAAGATTTGCGTAGATGCTGCGTCCATATGAAACAGTGCTGGGTGCGCAAAAGTCAGAAAAAACAGGCGGTAACTGTTATGTTTTGTATTATAAACGGTATTTTTTGACACTTTCAATTTCACCTGTGGTGATGGAATATAGAATTGCTGTTTAAGATTTACGTAGTTGCTGCGTCAATGAACGCAGTGCTGGGTGTGCAAAAGTCAAAAAAAACGTAACTGTGATGTTTTCGTACGATACACGGTATTTTGGGCAACGAAACAAACTGTGCTGACTACAAGATTGCTTGGTTGTAATTATTTAAGTGCAAGTGTGGATATATCTCAACAGTCACAGTGTAATGAGGTAAATTGAACAACTATCTGAATGTTATACTGATAATAATAAGTGGATGTTTTGCAGGCTAAACAAAGAGACCTGCAGTTACTAGAAATGATAGTTTATCCATATATGTTCAGGCTGCCCAATATCCAGGAAATATTTCAATAGCAAATGTTAATAATAAGATATTCCACTACCAATGTCTACAAAGTCTTGGTGAAACTTTATCCAGTGTTCTTTATAGATAGAGCTTGTCTGTGTTCGCCCAGAGTGGGCCCCCCACCGCTCCACCGCCAGGGTGAAATTTACGCAGCGGAGTAAGAATGCTGCTTTAAATAATTCTCCTAGATACTACATAAATGTTCAAATCTCTAATCTCTAACTAAATTGGAAGGGGGGGTTCACAGCTAATAGTAGAGGTTTACTCTGTGCAGGAAATAGACTATTTTCCTGAGCTGTTTGGCCATCAGGCAGAGCGCAGGTTTCTATCCCTATGAGGACGCTGAGAGAACACTGTAGCTGAAAAAGGAAAATGCTATTCTATGTAAAACGGAGGTCATGTGATTTTTCCAGCAAATCGACAACCATACACATTCCCGTCATGACGTCGCACACACATCCTACCCTGTCTCTATTCTGTAATCTCATTTGTGGCGCCAAAATTACAGGAATTGAGGCGAGCGCGAAAAAAAGGCGCGGATCTTTAATAGATGATGCACAGATTTTAACCTTAAATTATAGCATGATCTAGAAATTTCGATCACCATAAAATCCTTTACCACGTTTACAACTTTGTCGATAAAAAAATCGCTCAACACTATTGTGATTGTAAATGTAAAAGAAAAAGGCTTAATTAACCTTCGGACATGAATTAGGTCAGGAAAAAATTTTTTTTATTTTGGGGTTGAAAAAGAGGTTTATTTTTTTCAGATTTAGAAAAACAAGCTTAATTAACCCCTGGAGTAAAATTGCGCCCAAAGAAATTTAGCCGCAAAAATGTAGTTTTTAGTTGTTACAATTGGTGTTTTTTTACGGCACACAACAAGGTACAGTTTTTAATTAACCTTTGCTTGTGAATTAGCTACAGGAAAAATGTATATATTTTGGCGTTTAAAAAAAGACGGTTTATTTTTGTCAGCAACCAGCAAAAACAACGCTTTAATTAACCCCTGGATGTAAATTGTGCCAAAGAATTGAGCCACACAAAATAGTAGCTTTGTAGCGTGTTACAATTGCGTGTTTTTCTACGCCCACAACAAGAGATACAGTTTTTAATTAACCTTTGCTTGGGGAATTAGGCTACAGGAAAAATTTATATATTTTGGCATTGAAAAAGACGGTTTCTTGGGGTCAGCACACCAGCAAAACAACGCTTAATTAACCCCGGGAAATGTAAATTGCGCAATAAAATTGAGCAGCCAAAAATGAAGTGGTATTTGTATTGAAAAAAACGTTTTTTTCTTTAAATGAATACAACGGGAAAACTGGCTTAGATCCACTTGGATTTAAAGTTACAGTATATGCAGTGCAGTGGACGCACACTGGATTTCAGATCCAATTACCCCAAAAAATTAGAAATAGAAAAATTAAAGAGAACAGTCTCTGAGACAAGCTGAGAAAACCCACAGAAATCGCTATATAAAAATTTAAATTCTTCAGTAAGAGCTATCAGCCCGGCAGCACCTTCCCTGATGAGCACAGTGAGGGAGTGTGAGCTCCCGGGTCGCGCCCGGACTTATATAGTGCGGTAAACGTCACAAAATCCCGCCGGTCTCTGATTGGCTTCACCTCTGCACATGTCATGCAGGCTATTGCCCTTTCTTCCTCCCAGAGTGTTTTGGGCCCCATGTAGCGCCATGTGCTCGCAGCCATTTTATCAATCAAAAGCACACTTCATTCACCCCTAAGTACCCCAAAGTTCGACTTCGTTCCGAACGAAGTTTTCCTGAAATTCTAAACGAATTCCACTTCGTTAGAATCGATTCGCCCATCTCTAGTCTAGATATGTAGAAAGTATGGTTTGATCCCACCATAATTTAGCCTCCTTCCTTTTTAATTGTTCTAACTTAGTAAAAATGTTTTTTACATCACTATGAGTATTGGCTATGGATGTGCTGCTTGTAGGATTAAACAAACTGGCTGCCTTGTTTCTCCGATCCAGATAAACATCCATGGCATACAGAAACAATAATACGTCCCGAATTTATGGTGATCAAAAAATATAAAGAATATATAATCATGTGAGCTACTTCGGTGACAGAGAGACACGGAAAAGAAAAGCTCAATCAATACAGATACTGAGGAACAATCCAGCTCAATTCATCTGTCGGGAAATCATTAGGGGAAGCACTTAAACAACGTAAAGCTTTCTCAGATAATCCAATGGATAGAAACAAACTTGTAAACAGCGTCCCACTTGAGGTAATATAGAAGGCATGAGATGGCAAGCCAGTATAGTATAAAAATGCATATATCTTTTATTATAGCCAACATTAAAAACAGTAGAAAAAAAGTATAGACGTGCAGTGCAAAACCACCAACCGTACTTCACAGTGTGCAGTCGGATATTCTCTCGGCAAAGATCGACACGTTTTGGTGATACACACCTTATTCCTGGTCTAGTATGCGACATCCGGTAAGAGTTTAAATAGAGACCGGGCGTTGCCCTATATGTTAACAAGATTAACTCTTAAAATTCCAGTGGAACTCAGATTACTACAGAGTGAAAACTATTGAAGTTCCGAGGTTTTCCATATCGAACTCACATTTCTATCATATTCAGTCGCGGCCCGAGATTTTGGATGTGTTCCAGGAATATATTGAGTGAGATGTTATCTTGCTCGCTGATTCTCTGAAGGAAAGTTCTAATAAAAATGTTGATAATTTACAACCAGTTGAAAGATTAGCTTTACAGCAACTCAGAAACAATCCCCATATAACAGTAAAAATAGTGGATAAGGGAGGTGCTGTTGTGGTGCTAGATTCAGGTCTATACAAAAAATTAAACATGGATATGCTAGATGATCGTTTGACATATCGGCATCTAAAAAGTAATCCCACAGTACCCTTTCAGAGTGCTTTAAAAAAAATAAACTTTTGGCAGAAGGGGTCAGTATGGGAGTTTTACCTCCTAATAGTTGGCAGAACAACTATTTAACCCTCATCCCAAAGTACCTATTATTCACTCTTTGCACAAAACACATAAAAATATTTTTCCCCCGCCCCTTAGACCGATTGTGTCTGGCATAGATTCTTTCTCCGAAAAGTTGGGAGCTTGGGTGGACCACTATCTTCAACCACTCATTCCACACGTTCCAGGGTTTATACGTGACACCAAACAAGTTATAGGTCAATTAGAGAAGGTTGTGTGGAAGGAAAAATTCATGTGGTTAACTTGTGATGTCATTGGCCTATACCCCTCTATTCCTCATAACCTAGCATTAACCAGTTTAAAAAGCTTCCTGCACAAAAAATTTAGTGGATACTATCCAGATTTGTGTGAATTTTTGATCATGTCAACGGACTTTTTATTAAACACACAATTTTTTCTCCTTTGACCAGCAATATATTCTTCAATTATGTGGGGCTTCTATGAAATTTTCGCCCTCTCTTGCGAATATTTACATGAGTATATGGGAGGAGGAGTTTCTTTTTACTGAACATAATCCTCCCATATCAGGTGGTATGGTCGTTACATAGACGACCTCCTCCTGATATGGGAGGGCCCTCCAAGTGACATCATCCAATTCTTGGAGTACATTAATAATAATTCTATGAATTTGAGATTCATATATCAGTCACATTATAACACCATGAACTTCTTGGATGTTACGTTAAGAGGAGTACCAGAAAGTTTGATTACGTCTACTCCTTTCTTTAAACCTTCCTCACAAAATTCAATATTGTATGCTACATCTTGCCATCCACATCATGTTATACATAATATACGCACTGGAGAATAAATATGTACTAAAAAAAATTGCAGCACTCAAAAAGATTTTGAAGTACAGCAACAGGTTGTTCTTGACAAGTTGAGGCAGAGGGGATACTCAGATAAAACCTTAGCACTGTCCAAAAATAAAGTAAAGCTGATGACACATGAAAGCTTATTGGCAGATAAGAGAAGGCGAAATCAATTTTCAGGAATTACCTTCTCCACCACATATTCCCCTCAATACAAAAAGGTCATTGCGAGCATTAATAAATATCTCCCTCGTTTGTATACGCATCCCAGCTTAGCCAACATTATGCATAAGGGAATTAGGTTCATATCTAAAAAAGCTTCCAATATAGGCTCTATCATTTCTCCTAGCTTATTTTTGAGCACAGAGAATCGACCTCACAAAACATGGCTTACACCTACGGGCTCTTGTCGGTGTGTGGCCACACCATTTGCCGGACCTGCAATTTTATGGATGTGAATGATACTTTTGTTACTTATGTTACAAAAAAATGCTATAAAATACACCAGTATATAAATTGCAACTTAAAAAAGTTCAAAAGATTTTTTAAAAAAGCCAAAAGTTATCTTTCATCTCATTTTTAAACAGGAATAACCAACCATGGCTTAAAAACGAATGGGTCTTACCCGTTGCCGTTGCGAACATTTTAAGGAAAGAAGTTTTTGTCTTTCGTATAAAAAATGGGTAATCCCCTTTAAATTCAAAAAATAGTTACGAAAAATTTTTTAAATTTGGGAACCAAATGGTTTTACATTTAAACCAAACAGGTTAAGTCAAATTGATCTAAAAAAGAAATGTTAATACATTTGCCTTAAGTACATTAGAATCAATTTTTCAAACCTTTTTGGTATTATGATAAGTTTTTAATTAAGAGGAGCGTATTAGCACTTAATTTTTAGAGAATGGTTTAAAAAATAGAACCCCCCCCCTTTTAATTTCAATTGGGATTTCTACTTTGAAATTTATCATAAGTGCATATTTGCCGAGAATCAATAATATTGTGAGTTCGGGTTGGTTTGCATTCCTTATATTTTTTTATTATTAAGTTGGCTTTTAAACCCATTGAATTTTAAAAATTTTTTAAACATTTTATAGGCGCGTTTTAAAATATTAAAAGAGTAAATCGAAAAATTAAGAAAAAAGGAAATCCGTACTTTGTTAAAATCACTGCTTTAACTTGAAGTATCGGGGGTTTTCAAACTCTATTTTTTTTTTAAACCCAGGCCTAACTGCCAAAATATGTTTTTTAAAAAAGGCCCCCCAAATTAAGCCTTTTATTTTATTAATGAATCGGGTTTTGTTTGTTTCTATTTGGTAAAAAACACTCGTTTATCCACCCTATGTTTTCCCAACAAATTGTGAATTGTTAAAAAACAAAAAATCCCCAAAATAATCCTTATCATTTTTATTTTACAAAATTAAAATTAAAGCCTATTTTAAGAAAAAGAAAATAAAATAGTCCCCAAAAGTTACTTTTCCCTTTAATAAGTCACAATGAACTCATTACAACTTTAATTAAAATTTAAACCCCCCCAACCTGAAAACCCATTTTAAATTGGTCATTTTAAAAAAAAAAAAAATAAAAATTTTTTTATCAAATTTTGAAGAAAAAAAATAAATTAAAAGGAGAAAAAATATACTAATGGAAAAAAAGAGTTGACCAATAACAAGCGGGGCGAACCTTAAGATTACACCAAAGCCTCAAAAGTTTTATGTTCTCTTCCCCCTTTAATCTCTTTTTTACACTACCCCCCATCGGATCATTTTTCAGGAAAACCTTGGTAACAAATTTTTGAAATTTTAAACCTTAAATTAATTTTCTTTGATTGCTGTTTGGGAAAAAAAAACCAGAACAAATTTTCACAATCTCTTTTAAATTATTTTTCTAGCAAATTTTTTAAGTACATGGATTTAAAAGATGGAATAGAAAATAAAAAGTTGTTAAACTGTATAAAATGGAAAAACAGTACAAACTATCTCCTTTAATAGTTTGTTAAAAGTTACTAAACCTTAAGTCTAGAGTACATGCATTGAAAATATAGAAAAGTAAAAATTATGTAAGCTGAAAAAAGGTTGGAAGAAAGGTAAAATCTAGTTTCAATACTGATATTTAAAAAGTTACAAAACATTAAGACTATATTGGATTTGAACCAACAACCTTAGCAGTAAGCATCCTTATTAACTGTGTCATTACAGGCTAAGATGACATGCTTTGATTTCATTGGTGTTTTTGACCCGTGTTTTTTTTTTATTTTTTTTATTAACATCATAGAACTCACCATTGTAGCGCACCTTGTTGCGGGAAAATGTTAGTCACCAGTAAGTTTGTTTTGTAGCTATTTTCCTGCATAGAAATAAAACAAATTTACTAAATTTTGCAAAGAAGTTTTTAGAGCCCATAGATTAAAAAGATGGAATAGAAAAAAAAACATGCTTAATTGAAAAAATGGTAAAGAAAGTAAAAACCAGCTTACTTACTACCGTCGTTTGTTAAAAGTCACCAAACATTGCCCCTAGAGAGGCAGGCCTAACCACTGCACCACTACAAAGTAAGATTATGTGTGCAGGTCTTCCTGGGGGATTTGACTTTTCTTTTCTCAAGATCACAACACAGATCTCTACATTTGTAGTGAACAGTAATGGTGGCACACTTTGTTCAAGCGAATGCTGGTCTTCAAGAGGTTGTGCATTTGAATCCTGAAGTATTTCTGCTTGAAAAAAAAGCAATATTTTACACAGTTTTCCTTTTGCTTAAAGTTTTACTTTACTAAAAACATGTAAAAGTAAAAATAAGCTACAATATGGATATGTAAGGAATTACTAAACAGCTATTTTCAGAGTTTCTATTCAGCTTTCCCTCCTCACCTTCCAAGAGCCATAACTTTTTTATTTTTCCATCTACATAGACACATAATGCTTTGGTTTTGTGAGACAATATGTATTTTCTAATGGTGTCATTCACTGTACCATTGAATATACTGGAAAACAAAAAACTTTAAGTGGGACGAAATGTGAAATAAAACATACTTGCTCCATGTTTTAAGGGGGTTTAGCATTTAAGGCATTTACACTTTGGTAACAAGGATATGTTATCTGTATTCTGCAGGTTGATATGATTATGGCAATATCAAATATATAGGGTTTTCATTATATTTTAGTACTGTTAAAAAAAATTCCTATTTAAATTTGCTCTGCAGCACCATTTTATGCAACCAATAACTTTTTTTTTTTTTTTACTTCCACCTATGGACCTGTGTCATGGTGCATGTTTTGCAAGCTGAAGTGTACTTTCTATTGGTACCATTTTGGAATTGATACAACTTTTTTGATCAATTTTATTCCAATTTTAGGGGACGTGAAATGTCCAAGAAAACGCAACTTTGGTGTTTGGAGTTTTTTTCTCCTACGATGTTCAGTGTATGAAATAAGTGATGTTATATATCAATAGATCGAACTTCTACAGATGTGGCAATACCAATTATGTATAACTTTTTTATTATTTATTTATATTCATAAAAAGGGCAAAAGAGGTTGATTTAAACTTTTAATATTCCTTTTTTTTTTTTTTTTTACTATAAAAACTTTTTTTTTGATACAGTAATATCAAGTACCCATACAATAATTGACCACTAGTGGACTCAATCGCTAAATCTCCCTTCTGTATTGTATAAATAATGCAAAAGGCTGTTCAAAGATGGCAGATCTAGCACTCCCTGCCTGGGATAGAAAGTGTTAGAATGGTACAAGGCTTATCGAGGCTTACAGCCATCATGTTAAACAATTGATGTCACAATATTAAAAGAGTTAAACAGCAGGGATCAGAGTTGGCTCCATTCTCTGCTGTAAGCTGCAATTAGCAGCTGGCACCCGCCACAGACACTATGATATAAATTTGTGTTATAGGTCGTTGACGGGTTAAACCTAGATTAAGGCATTAAACCCACAACCTCAGCAGGCAGTTTCTTAACCAACCACGTCACCATCAGCTAAGATGCAATCTGCTGGTCTTTTTGGGGGCTTTGACCTGTCTTGATTGTTATCAAAACACAACATTGAATTCACCATTCCAGCACCATCAGCTTAGATGCCATATGCTGGTCTGAAAAAAAAGATGAAAAAAATGTAAAAAGTAGATACATTACGGATATGTTAAAAGTCAACAAACATTAAGCCTACAGTTTGCACACTTCTTTCTCTATATACAGCGTGTATGAGCTGCCCTCTCTGGATGCTCTTCCCTCTTTATACACTTTGATTTGTAGTATACAACTTCTCCCCTTCACTGTTGCCATCTCTAACACAGAAAGAAGGGTGCGGAGAGAGCTGTCAGTAGTGCAATCCCCCTACAAAGACGGCGGGTGTTAGCTGGTCATTGCAGCTAACACTCATTGGTTGCATTGCGGGATGCTGGCGTATTACATCCTGCCCTGTTCAACCCCTTAGATGCCATGACAAACATGGCAGTGGCGTCTAAATGAATGAGACTCTGATCACTCTGAACAGGACTATCCTGTCAAAACTGTGGGGTTTCGATCGTTGAACATGGCAGCCGGAAGCCTTGTGAAAGCCTCCATTGCTGTTTTTTGTTTCACTACTTCTTGCTCCAGGTTGTAGAAATTATCGTCCCCCCCTAGTGGTGAAGCACCCTAGGGGGACAAAGTTACAGTAAAAAAAAAATGCTTTAAAGTGTTAAAAATATAAATATTAAAAGTTCAAATCATCCATCTTTTACAAATAAAAAAAAAAAATAAAAAAGTTAAACATATTTGGTATTGCCGCGTCCAAAAAAGTCTGATCTATTAAAATATAACATTATTTGTCCCATCCGCTGAACACCGTAGAAGAAAAAAATGCCAAAATTGTGGATTTTCAGGTATCCTAATAATTGGAATAAGTTTGATCAAAAAAGTCGCATGTATTCCAAACTGGTACCAATACAAAGTACACTCACCGAAAAACTCCTTCGCTTACTCAATCCATAGTGTTGGTACAAAAAAGTTATTGCGCAGAAAAGGGCTGCGCACAATTTGAAAATAGAAATGTTTGATTTTTTTTATTTAACATAACGAGAACCCTACTGTTGGTATGCCAAATCATAGAACCGCAGAAACAAGAACCACATTTACGGAGTGAATGGCGTTAACCCCCCCCACAACAGGCTAAGAATTTTTTTTCCATTTGACCCACTTGAATTTTTGTGTTAACAGTATTCTATGGTATGGGAAAACATAAAAATACATCTTTAATAAACATTAGAAATTAATCTTCTCTTGTTTGAGCGAGAGGAAAACCAACAATGTCAACCAAAAAAAAAACCCTTAAAGCGCTGTTTAACACCTTGACGTTCCTGTACATCATGGGTGCATAGCCAATTCACGCACCACAACGTATGTTGTAGGATACACAGAGGAGGATGCAGGCCATCCATGAGACAAGTACTCTCCTCTCCCACTTGCACCACAACGTATGAACAATTGCTGCGGGATCACGGTGGTGATTGACTGACGTCCTCTTGCAGTTGAGATCCGGAGCGGAAATAACTCCATTATGATCCATTTAACCTCTTAGCTGCCACTGTATATAGCGATCACGGCAGTTAGGGGGATTGACAGAAGAAGGGAGCACTCTCTGTCATCCATCAGGATCCCTGTAACGCGATTGTGGGGTTCCAATTGTTGTCATGACAAAGTAAAAGTGTAAAAAACAAAAACAATAAAAACACGTACACCGCCCTTTACCTATTACAAATGCATATCACTGAAAAAAAATTAAAAAATTAAAAAAGTACACATATTTGGTATCAAAGCGTGCATAACGACTTCACCTATAAATATCACAATTTTTTACAAATGCATTTCTATTGTGTAAAAGAAGTAAAATATAAAAAGAAACTATGTAAAATTTATATTGTTGTAATCGTACTGACCCCAATAATAAAGTTATCATGTCATTTTACACCGCAAAGCGGATGCTGTAAAGGTGAAATCTGAAAAACAATGGTGAAAGTGCAAGGTTTTTTTTTTTTATAATTTCATAATGCACAATTTCCTAAAATGCACAATACACCTCTAGATGAGTTCCCTGAGAGTTGTTGAATCAATAATGGGGTGACTTCTGGAAGGTATCACCTGTTCTGATACTTCAGGTGCTTTGCAAATACGACATAGCAACCAACAAAATCTGCGTTCCAAACTCCAAATAGCATTTTACACACCTATGTAGGATATTGTTGAACTTGGGTAAAACATTTTTAGGTGCTTTTTCACCAACATTCCTTGTGAAAATAAAAAAAATTGCGCTAAACCTGTATATGATAAGGAAAAATTTAATTTATTTTTTTTTTAAGGTCCAAAGCTAAAGAAATCTGTGAAATGCCTGGATATACCCTCGATATATTCCTTAAGGGGTTTAGTTTTCCAAATAAAGTCTTTTTAAGGGTGTTTATTATGTTTTAGCACCTTAGGATGTCAGCAAATCTGTAATGGCACCTTATGAAAATGAAACCCCAAAGTCCAGTAAGTGCTCCTCCTATTTTGAGGCTTGTGGTAGACTCAAGTAGCGCACTAAGGTCGCTTATGGGATATCTCTTAAAAAAAAGTAGCATAGGGGAAATCAATATTGATTTGCGTTTCTCTTTTCATATTTACTGTGCTCAAGTAAACAATGTATTGCTTTAATTTCTGTGAAAAACCTAAAGGGTTAAAAAGTGTTGTTTTTATTACCTTCAAGGGTGCGGATTCTTAGATGAAGTCTCTTATACGTATGTCTAACAAAAGGCCCCTTAAAGCCACATCAGAACTGGACTAGTCCCTAACAAAATCTGTGTTGCAAACTTCTTTGAAAATTGTTTCCCAAATAAACAAGGATTGCATCGACCAAACTTAAATGCTAACTTAATGCACAATATGTCACAAGAAAAGAAACTCTAAAAGACATGGATAGGCAAAAGCCTTCAAAAGTTGTTCTCCGATAAAGTGGCACGTGATATGAAACAAGGACTTCATCCTTAAAGAGCACCTATCATCTCCAGGGAAACCCCATGAAGTAACGGGAGACTAAAATATAAACACTTCCTTAAATATGCTTCATTAGGAAAATCAAAGCATTTGACAGGACTGAAGTCGGGTCAAGTTGGCACCTGCCAGCTTGATGGATCACTATGGTGACAGCTGACCAGCGCATACTTCTAAAACACCCGGCGTATTGCAGCACGCACAGTACGTTTCGCAATATGTCGTGTGAACATGCCCAGAGCAGTGAGAGGGAGGGGATTTCACAGCTCTCCAGATCTTCTGCAGTGGTCAGTTCTCATGCCTGGAGAGCTATGTGTGTCATTTCCCTCCAAGGCTCCAATCCTTGTAACTAGAACACCTGCATTGGTGTAAACAGTTATAAATACAGCCTGAAATGATAAATCATTCACTCCCCCCTCTTTTACCAGGCCGAGTGTAAAAGGGTGTACTATATGGGAGGGGGGAGCAGAGTGTATAAGGGTGTGTTATATGGGAGGGAGGAGTGAATCTGGCAGCTTAAGAGACTTAGTAACTACCCAGATCCTTTATATCAGAGCTATCACTGGGAGAGGAGCAGAGAGAAGCTCAGGCATCCTGTTTTACATAGTTTAGGGGGGAGTGAGCACACAGAGTGCAGGGCAGCAGTCACAGCACAGGGGGCGTATCACAACTAGTGGTTGAACTAAATGCATGCAGCCAATCACAGCAAAGGGGACGTGGCCTGACCCCAGGCTGCAGAATTAGCTCTAGACACAAACAGATTAGCTAGGACTTCCGGTTCCGGCGCGCATGTGAGGAGGAGGTGAGGAACGCAGCTCCGGACCTCGCTCCCCTATAACGGAGCTCCCCGTCCGACAATCCACAGCACAGACGGCGCTAACGAGTGCCGGCACCTCAGGCATCATCCCGGTACCCAAAGCGGGGATCGGCAGCAGCGCGGGGAGCGGCAGACTTAATTTACTCCCACTTACCTCCGGGCAGCATGGCGTCCAAGATGGCGCCTGACTCGCTACGCGCCACGAGAAGCGGCAGGAGCACACAGCAAGCAGGCCTGGGAGCTCAGGAAGACCGGGCAGACACCCCTGGGACTGAGGTAATATCGGGGCAGGCATGGAGCTGTGATGAATTAGCAGCTAAGGTAGCAACTCTCATAGCCCCAGCAATTACAGCAGCACTGGAGGACACTGTCACAAAATCAGTCACAGCATCAGTGGCAGCCACACTATCTGCTTTGCAGGCAGAAGTCTCTAATCAGGCGGCACAGCTCACTGACTATGAGCAAAGATTGAGTTGTGTAGAAGATGACATCTTTGGGTCTAGAAACACCCTGCTTAAGTTACAAAAGACAACTGCTTTGCTAGAAGCCAAAATGGAGGACTTAGAAAATCGCTCCAGGCGAAATAATTTACGCATTATTGGCGTCCCGGAAAGCGTGAAAACGACAGCTTTACCACAACTTTGTGCAGTTACTATTCCCTCACTGTTAGGTATTGACAAACACTTAAAAGTTGAGAGGGCACATAGAATTGGGTCCCCCAGGAAGGAAGACCAGGATGACGGCCAGGCAAGACCGAGACCAGTTATAGTAAAATACCTGGACTTTGCAGAAAAAACTTGCTTGATGCAAGCGTATAGGAAAAATGGAGGGATGGTACAGCATGAAGGTCAGAAATTCTTAATGTTTGCAGACTATTCAGTGGAGGTCTCTAAGAGGAGACGCGCCTACAAAGAGATTTGCTCAGCTCTGGCCCGCAAGCGGATCAAGTTTATTCTCCAATACCCGGCAGTGCTAAAAATCCTTCCGGACAATGCAAAGCCCATCACATGTAACTCACCAGAGGAGGCCGAAAAAGCGTTAGCCTCCATATTTAACCCCAAAAGCCCACCAAGGGGAAGGGAGAGGATCAATACAGGCTCTGAGGAGGTCTTGGAGGCAACGCAGCCACAGGGTGATTTATCCCAGCCCCATATCCCAAGGGGATCTAGGTCTCCTGATCATTCAAAGAACTAGCGAGGCGGTCTCGCGGACATTTTACCAAGAGAGACTTTCCTAATACAAGGGGACACTGGGGAACTAAAGAGAGGTGGACTTCTACAAATCTGGTTCAAAGCTACATGGGGATAGTATACAGGCTGAAAACTGCCAGGAAGATAGGTTGTACAGTATAGCGGTCTGTTTGAGTTAGGGTGTAAAAAGCATCAATACAGGAAAGGGGGAGGTGGTTAGGAGGAGAGGTTCTTACAGGGGAAAGAAGAGTAAGATGGAGTCGACAGGGAAGGTATTTCTCACATGGGAAAAAAGTGAAGTCAGCGAAAGGAGAGGGAGAGAGGAGGGGAGGAGAGGGAGGTGTTTTACACTGTTTCTGTATTATAGCATTCTTATGTTCAGGTTATCGTGTACATCCAAAATCCACTCTGATTCTATAACCTACTGGAGATACCACAATTTTGAAAGTGGTTAGTTGGAATGTAAAGGGATTGCTGTCTCCTCACAAGAGAAATATGGTTTTGCGACATCTGGGGAAATTATGGCCTATGTGGTACAAAAGAAAAAGAAAACCTCTAAAGCGCTGGTGGAGGCAACCTCTACTTTAGGAACAACTTATACCAATTTCTTGCAAAACCCGAGTACAGATAACAAAGGGAAATGGGTTCAAGCTAAAGCAGCCTATGATTTATACCAGGGTAGAATGGAAGACTTATATAGCGATCATTTAAAAATATCCCTCTACAAACATGGGAACAAAGCGGAGAAATTGCTGGCCAATTTAGTTAGGGGGAGGAGAACAGTTACCAACATCATGACTATGCAAGATGGGGCAGGCAATTTCACGAATGATCCAAAGAAGATTAACTCAATTCTGAGGGAGTATTTCTTAAATCTATACTCGCAGTCCCCCTTTGATTTGGAAAAGGGCTGAGAATTCTTGAAGGAAATTAAGCTACCTAGGTTATCAGAAGAGGATCGAGGGATTTTAAATAGGGAGATATCGGTGGACGAAATCTCCGAGGTCATTAAGAAACTACCACCCGGGAAAGCACCGGGGCCTGACGGATTCTCAGGGGACTTCTATAAGCTGTTGAGAGAAGAACTGACGCCCGGGTTGAAAGAGATTTTCAATACAATCATTAATACAGAGAGAATGCTACCCACAGGAGACATGGCTTATGTTAGGGTCCTACACAAGCCAGGGAGAGACAATACATTGCCAGGGTCGTATAGACCAATTTCTTTAATAAATCAAGACGTAAAGATTTGGTCAAAGGTCATGGCAAACAGACTGGCCCTCATTTTGCCCACGATAATAGGGGACCATCAGATGGGATTTGTAAAGGGGAGATCGGGGATCAAAAATATCAGGATGGTATTAACAGCTCAGATAGCAGCGGAAAAATTTGGAGATAAGTCAAAGAATCCGGCTCTTATGGCCTTAGATGCCGAAAAGGCATTTGATAATGTTCACTGGAAATGGTTAAATCTGATCCTGGATAGAATGGGGGTAACTGGCTTGTGTAGGACATACATAAATGCTATGTATAAGAACCCCCAAGCGAAAATAAATACTCCTGGTTTCATTTCTGAGGCCTTCCAATTACAAAAAGGGACTCGGCAGGGGTGCCCTCTCTCCCCTTTGCTGTTTAATATAGCATTGGAACCCCTAGCTCTATTTCTCAAGACAAAAAGAATATACGAAGGAATAACAATAGGCAAGGTAGAGGCTAGGTTAGTGTGTTTCGCAGATGACATGCTCCTATTTCTGGGGAACCCCAAGGACCAGGTGAGGAAGGTATTGGAGGTCTTGGAGGAGTTTGGGCATTTCTCGGGCTATAAAATAAATAAAGACAAATGCCAATTGTTAGTACTAGGGGGTCAGGGACAGCTTACTAAGAGGGAATTGGGAGTGGAGGTTGCCTCTTCCTGCATCACCTATTTAGGTATTAAAATAGGATCCAGGTCGTCATCCCTATATCATTTAAACTTTACACCAGTCATAAAAAAGATCCAAGAGGAGCTGTCTCGGTGGCACAAGCTCCCGCTATCGTGCTGTGGACGGATCCAACTATTTAAGTTTTTTAGCTTTGCTAGGCTTTTGTACCCACTCCAGAATGTGCCATTAATACTCAAACATAAAGACATCAATCTGCTCAGGGGAGCTTTCCTGAAATTCATATGGAGTAAAGGAAAGGCGAGAATAGCAATGAGTAAGTTGGTGCTCAGGAAATGTCAAGGGGGGGGCCCAATTACCAGATATTAGACTATATAATTTGGCGGCAATGTGGCGGCACATTCTGGACTGGTACCATGATACGAGTTATTTTTCAAATACCCAAGCGGAGGTTCAGCTGGCGCACCCATGGGAGCTGAAGGCGCTCCTGCTAACCCCATATAAATATCTCCCCAGGATCACCAAGGATAACATTCTTTTTAGAGATACTTTGGCTACATGGCGCTCAGTACGCAAACTGTTTGGAAGACCTATGCATGTCACCACATGGATGCCACTCTGGTCATTACCGGAATTCTCACAAGGTAGAGAGAATAAATTATTTGGGGTTTGGAGACAACAAGGGATTCATATTCTGGAGAACCTATTAGAGGGACCAGGGCAAAAACTCATGAGTTGGGAATCGATCCAGAAACGTTTTGGGCTGAAGGCTAATCAGGGGTTACAATACTTGCAACTCAAAAAATGTATCACTTCCAGGCTGGCAAATTGGGAGGCGCTGGAGGAGTCGGATGAATTTACAGAAATCTTGAAAAAGATGGATGGATTTGCCACACTATCTAAATTATACTGGCACTTCTCAATATGGGCAACTAAGGGTACGGTACAAACGATTTTTGCCAGGTGGGAAGTGGAACTAGGTGATACGGATATAGCGGAGAAAATTATTAAAGGGATGGAGATGGTGAAGAAAGCGACAGTTAGTGCGGTCTGGAGGGAAACACAATTTAAAATAGCACACAGAGCAATATATGCATTTAACATACCATTTGGTAAAAGCAGCCAAGGAATAAATTATCTTAATGCATGCCCTAAGTGTGGATTGGCGAAGGCAGGCTTACTACATTGTCTATGGGAGTGTGTCCATATCCAGAAACTTTGGGTAGAAGTAGTAGCCTTTGTAGAGGAGATATGGAAATCCAGGGTGCCTTTGGAACCACAGAGCTGCATTTTCCACTACATACTTAAGCCCAAGGGAAAGGAAGAAGAGGGGGATATTTTGGTTAAGAACAAGGGAGTTCATCTAGTATTGCTAGCAACTAAACGCATTATACTTAGACATTGGCTGAAAACAGAACACCCGGAGTTAGCGGAGGTAAAAATAGCCATGAGACAACTCCTATTTCTAGAAAAGCTAGACACAGAAAGGAATAAGGAGAGAATGACAGGAGGCTTCTTTGGGAAGTGGAGGGAATTCATTGAAGGTACATGCAACAAACAAGAAATATTAGAGATCATTAGTCCCTTTAGATATTCCTCCCATTACCTGAAAGAAAAAATGAGTGGGAATTTAGGAAATCTAGATATAACAGACTGAGAAGACGGGTGGAGTGGATGCTACACAAAGTTATTAAGTTAGACTTTTACTACTTGTGTTGTACTTTTGTTTATGGTACTAGTGTTTTATTTGTCAAAGAAATAAGAAAAGAGGAAGGAGGGAACAGAGGAACACATACATTGAGGTCCTATATTTTTTGCAATAAGAGTTATCTAATGCCACAAAAATTGTATAAAGGTGACTATTGTAAAGAGTCAGTATTTTGCTGTTACTTTGTCATGCAAGATGTGTGATCTCTGTATTCTCCTAATAAAACATTGTTTAAAACAGATTAGCTAATAGCTGCTATTCTAAATGATTTAGGTAATACAATACAAGTGTTTATTTTTACTGTCCCCATCATTACAGAAATGTCTGTAGCGAGGAAACCCCTTTAAGTTTTATTTTATTATTACTCTAACAGTCGTATAACAGAGCTTAACAGTCTGTTATAAATATATGTTATAAATGTACAAATCTGGAAGTACATTTTTAAAATTGCCATTTCACTTGGCGTTTTTTTTTTTTTTTTTTAATTAACTAGACCACAGTTTGTGCCAGATGGTACAGTCCTTAAAAAACCTAGTGAACTTTAATTATTTGCAGCAGAACTCACACTGTTGTGCCCTCTGATGCCCTCTCTGGATTTGAGAAACTGTGAAAAGGCATCAGCTGTAATCACAGAGGAGGAAATAAATGAGCTGTGACACCATCTAGAGGAAGGAAAATACATATGGACTGTATATGTCAAACCAAGTATATCAGGCAACCTGTAGAAGGTTTACTGACCCATGCACAAACGCAAGTAAAGCTTACAAAGAACATGGCTTTGCAGTAACCTTTAGTAAAAATCATTTTGGCATATTACCCTGATATCTATTTATTTTATTTAATGCTTCTCATTTATGTATTCTGACAGTGCCATAGACCCTTCAGAAAATATGTAGCAGGAACCAACTTTCCCAAAGCCCTAAGGGCCACTGACTGCAGATACTTTTTTTCTGCATCAGTTCTTTCTCTGTTCTTAAAATTATTAACTTATTTGTATAATAAATGGTTGTATACATATATAATGGAGGTACCCATAGCCGAGATAAAAAATTAGACCACTTTTAAGATCTGATTGACACCACAACAATGAAAACCACCAGCAAGTATATTTTTACTACGTATTGATATATCTCTGGGCTGGTTGTCACCACCCATAAAAAATTGGAATAAGGTCAACCTAGAATGGGTCCTATGTCTTCAAGGGTCTCATAGCAACTGTATTGACTACATCTATGTTACATATACCCTTAATGTAGTTTGGTTTGCCATTAATATATGAGTGTGCAGTTGTCACAAAACGCCATCTATTCTTTTTTTTATACTTTTTATGTCTTTTGACACTCTTGGGCAGCAGGACACAAAGTAAAATTTTCTCCGACTGGATGTAGATTTTCAGGTTACAAATATGTATAGACATAAGATCATCAAATGTTCATATTAGCATATGTAGCACTGTTGCCTAAGGGCACGTTCACATGGCTTATTTGTAGGCGTAATTGCGGGCGTATTTCGCCACGTATAGCGCTTAATACGCAGCGAGATGCACCCCGCCATTACGGTAATCCATAGCTCTCAGAGAACTATGGATTACGCCTCGTCTCCCCGCGCGTACAATGCGATCGTATTGTACGCGCAGGGAGATAAGTGACATGTCATTTAGTAATGCATGTCTATGGGGCCGGCGGGCCAATTTAACCATGCCAACTTAATCATCATATAAAACCTAAATATTGGTGTCACGTGCATCACATGCCATGTTTCGGCAGGTATAATCCAACAGTTTTATGTTAGCATAGGGCTACATGTGACAGAACCAGAATACAATAAGGAAAGATGACTAGAAGATAAAATTATTTAAAGAAAGTAGAAACAGGGGCAAAAGTGGGATTATTAAACTGGTCCAGAGTTCTAGCATTGTTTTTTTTCCCCAAGAATCCCTAAAGCCCCCTGGAGCTTTTATGCAATCATTACTAAAGTCAGGGATTTCTACAACACCCATCAAGTTCAGCAGTAAATCAGTGATTTGTGTCCAGAGTTCTGTATCCAGAGGATTCATTCGCAGCAGCCACTGCAGCAGAGTGGGAGAAAACTTTAAAACTGTACTGCAAGAGCTAGCGTGTGAGCTTGCGTGAGCTGTTATTTATTTTTTTGTTTTAAATGTGTTTTCTCGCTACAAAGATCATATCTGTAATGATGGGAACAGTAAAAAATAAGCACCTTTGCAATCGGTTTGTATTACCTAAATCATTTAGTATAGCAACTATTAGCTAATCGGTAAATGTCTAGAGCTTAATCTGAAGCCAGGCCACACCCCCTTTGTTGTGATTGACGGCCTGATACTTAGTTCAGCCCTGTCGGGACACGCCCCACTGTGCTGTGATTAGCTGCCTGCACTCTCTGTGATTACTCCTCTCTGAGCTGTGTAAACATGAAACAGACTGGCTTCCTCAGCTTTCTGTGCTAGGTCCTGGCTGTGTCTGTGTAATAAAGGCTGCCTGAGCTCCTCTCCCAGTGACAGCTCTATGTAAAGGATTACGGATTCTCTAGCTGTTAGATTTACTCCCTCTCCCCCCCCCCCCATATAACACAGTCTTATACAATACTCCTCTTATCAGGTAGGAGGGGGAGCAGAGTGCATTTCTCACATGTTTCATCATTTCAGGCTGTATGTATGTAAATGTTTACAGCAATACGATACCTCCCAAGTGTCCCTATTTTGGAGGGACAGATCCTATTTTTAACCCTTGTCCTTCTGTCCCTCTTAGCTCTCTATATGTCCCTCTTTTTCATTTGGGAAATAGTTTTGCATCAATAAACTGACTATATTGCTTTAAAAAGTATCTGATTGCTTCCTAGCTGTACATTAAATAACTTAATATTTCATCATTGGATACAATGCAATCCTGAAAATGGGTCCCTTTGTCATGCATGTGTTTGGGCGTGGTTAGAGGCATGGCCTGATGTGTCCCTCTTTGCAAGCTCTAAAAGTTGGGAGGTATGGCAATACAGGTGTTCTCATTACAAGGATTGGAGCCTGGGAAGGAGGCAACAGCTCTCCAGGCATGAGAACTGACCATTACAGGAGGTCTGCAGAGCTGTGACGTCTTCTCCCTCCCACTGCTCACACCGAATGATGATGACTAAGGAAGGAACAGATATTAGGTGAGATGTCACCAATCTTCATTGATTAAAGACACGCCAAGCGGGAGAGGAGACACGCCCCTGGATTTGAAGCCATAGACAAAGAGAAACAGCTCATATCTATGAAAGCCTTGGATGAGAAAACCCCTTTAAGTGTGGAACCCAAGATTGAAGGACTTTAGATTTTGGGAGTTTAGAAGGGAGAATATTGTATTGGATCACCTGTTTATATCTTGTTTTTCTGACTTTTATAAGATTCCCATGTGGTCTATGATTGACAATGCTGTCTAGTGCACATCCTGTGCAATGTATGCAATCCTTGAACAGTCGTTCAAGGGTACATACTGCTGTGCGAAATGTGTGCACGCTGAATGTTTAGAAGCTTAGGTCCTGGATCTAAATGGGCAAGTTGCAACACGGAGAACCATTGCCAACTTGGAAACGAGTCTTCTGCTCACTAAGCAAGCACTCGCTGCAGTAGATGCAGGGGAGGATGGCAGCATGGAGGTGCATTGAAATGAGGCAGCTAGCTGGGTGACAGTTAGAAAGAATGGTAGAGGGAAAAGTGTCAGAGAGGCTTGTCCTGACCTGGCATACTCCAACAAATTTGCTAGATTGGCGGATGAGGGGGATGTCAGCTCAGAAATAGTACTGCTGCAGCAAGCTAGTTCCCCTGTCTGCTCCAATAAGGTGTGGAATAGAAGTGCAGGAAGGCTAGACAGGGGCTGGTAGTTGGGGACTTATTTATTAGGGGAACAGACAGGGTGATCTGTCACAAAGACCGGAATCGTCGAACAGTTGTTTTCCGGGGGCCCGAGTTCGAGATATCACAGATCAGGTTGACACATTACTGGGTGGGGCTGATGAGAATCCAGCTTTCTGTCTTGGCTACAGGCTATGGATGCTTATAAACACACATTCAGGCTGTATAGACTAAATATATCTTTACTTCATCTTTATAAACTGGTGCATATAAAACATAGTTCAATGACGAACACCTTAGGCAATTTGAACAAAATATCTACGTGGCAGTACTTAGCTGTTGATTTTCTCCTTAAGAGGTATGGTAAAAGTCCCAATGGTAGACTTGAGAAAGCCGATCGTGATTTAGTGCAGCTCCGTGCCGCCATGCAATGACGCGACGTTTCGGAAGGACCTCCTTCCTTTCTCAAGCATGCACTGTGAGAGCACGCTATCTTTCACTATATATATTAAAAACATTACTAACACATACATAATAAAAATCATTGGTAACAGGTACATAAGAGAGCAGAAAAGACAGGGGAGAACCTTTATAATGTGCACAGTTACCTAGCCTAGAGATAGCTACGTAGACTATAGGATTCATTTAACCCTTTGGGTGCAATTGTATCAATTGTTGCAATCCAATAGGCTTCTCTTTGTAATAGTCTCGTTCTATTCTGTTCTATTCTGGTTAGGATTTGTAGTGTATACTTGTTCAAGTACACACCAATGTAAATCACAAATATTATGTTGACATTCATTAAAATGTTTAGCGACTGTTGTTTCGCCAAATTTCTCTGATGTGTTCTGAGCATCTTTTTTGAAATTTCTAATGGCACTCTTATGTTCTCCTATCCTGACTTTTACTGGGCGGCTGGTTTGCCCTATATAGCATTTACTGCATGGACATTTTAACATATAAATTACATTGTTGCTAGTGCAACTAAAATATCCTTTAATTGATATGTCGTGTCCTCGATGTGGATGTTTTATTGTTGAACCTTTGATAACAGCGGAACAGTTATTACACGATAAACAGGGATGTGTACCATTGCGTCTGGTACGTAAAAATTGTTGTTTAGAGACTTGTATTGAGCGTGTATCAGAGTGTATGAGGCTATTACTCACAGTTTTACCCCGTTTGTAGATAAACCGTGGTTTGTCCCTAAACAAATGTACAAAGTTAGGGTCTGACTGTAGTAGATGCCAGTTATGATTAATAGCATTTTTTATGATGTTAGAATGTTTGTCATAATTAGAGATAAAGTTGAATCTTGGATTCTGTTTTTTAATTATTTTACGTTGGAGAAATTCCTCTCTATCCTTCGCTCTTATTTCCAAACCTATCTGCACCAATTTCTCTTCATTGTACCCACGTTTTACAAATTTCTTAATTAGTTCTTGCATCTTTTGATCATACATATTAATATCTGAGCAAATGCGATGAGCTCTTATCATTTGGCTTTTAGGAATGCCATAAAACGTTTGTGGCGCATGGAAGCTAGATCGATGAAGAATATTGTTTCGTTCTGTAGGTTTCTAAAGTCTACCATTGGACTATACCATACCTCTTAAGGAGAAAATCAACAGCTAAGTACTGCCACGTAGATATGTGTTCAAATTGCCTAAGGTGTTCGTCATTGAACTATGTTTTATATGCACCAGTTTATAAAGATGAAGTAAAGAAAGATATATTTAGTCTATACTGCCTGAATGTGTGTTTATAAGTATCATTGGGGAGTCTAAAACAAGGTACTCCTAACGTCTGGGACTATACACGTGTGCAGGAATCAGAATACGGCATCTTTTGCATTTTTGGATACAGGCTATGGATGGCCTGCCCCTAAATGGACAGGGTGCTGCTGCATTGGGGACAAAATTGCCAGCAAGTTGGAGGAGTATTTAAACTAGACTGCTGGGGGGAGAGGGCAACTACACATATAGCACTGTCCCTCAGACCATTGGAGGGCTGGAATATAGTTTAAAAAAAACTATAAACCGATTCCTATGCACGCTGCACATACAGTATCTTATTTTGAAGTACAAAAACAGATCAGGAACAAATACAATATTTAAAATGAAGAACAAGTAAAGTTAAATCAACAAACTTACCGGTATTTCAATGGGAACTATGGGCCTGCTTTTGGCTAACGAGATGGTCAATGCCCAGTTCCATATTTGTCACTGCTAGTCGTAACAAGTGATGGAAGTGTGCATCAGTTAGTCTAGATCTGTCTGGAGATTTCAGTTGTTTCAGTCTGGAAACACACCAGATACATGTCCCCAATAGGCAGCATAGGTCCCCAATAGGCAGGTAAATTCCCCAAGAGGCAGCATAGGTCCCCAATAGGCAGGTAAATGTCCCCGAGAGGCAGCATAGGTTCCCAATAAGAAGATACAAGTCCCCAATAGGCAGGTACAAGTCCCCAATAGGCAGGGAACTAACCCCCTGAGGCAGGTACAGGTCCCCAATAGGCAGGTACAGGTCCCCAATAGGCAGGTACAGGTCCCCAATAGGCAGGTGCAGGTCCCCAATAGTCTGGTAAATGTCACCAATAGGCAGGTAAATGTCCCCAATAGGCAGGTACAGGTCCCCAATAGGCAGCATAGGTCCCCAATAGGCAGGTACAGGTCCCCAATAGGCAGGTAAATGTCCTCAATAGGCAGTATAGGTCCCCAATAGGCAGGTTCATGTCCACAATAGGCAGCATAGGTCCCCAATAGGCAGGTACATGTCCCCAATAGGCAGCATAAGTCTCTGATAGGCAGCACAAGTCGCCAATAGGCAGCACAAGTCCCCAATAGGCATGTACAAGTCCCTAATAGGCAGGTACAGGTCCCCAATAGGCAGGTACAAGTCCCCAATAGGTAGGTACAGGTCCCCAATAGGCAGGTAAATGTCCCCAATAGGCAGGCTTAGGCAGGTAAATGTCCCCAATAGGCAGGTACAGGTCCCCAATAGGCAGGTAAATGTCCCCAATAGGCAGGCATAGGCAGGTAAATGTCCCCAATAGCCAGGTACAGGTCCCCAATAGGCAGGCATAGGCAGGTAAATGTCCCCAATAGGCAGGTATAGGCAGGTAAATGTCCCCAATAGGCAGGTACATGTCCCCAATAGGCAGCATAGGTCCCCAGTAGGCAGGTACATTTCCCCAATAGGCAGGTAAAGGTTCGCAATAGGCAGGTACATGTCCCCAATAGGCAGCTACATGTCCCCAATAGGTAGTATAGGTCCCTGATAGGCAGTACAAGTCCCCAATAGGCAGCATAAGTCCCCAATAGGCAGGTACAGGTCCCCAATAGGCAGGTACAGGTCCCCAATAGGCAGGTATCCCCAATAGGCAGGTATAGGCAGGTAAATGTCCCCAATAGGCAGGTACAGGTCCCCAATAGGCAGGTAAATGTCCCCAATAGGCAGGTAAATGTCCCCAATAGGCAGGTACAGGTCCCCAATAGGCAGGTAAATGTCCCCCATAGGCAGGTAAATGTCCCCAATAGGCAGGTACAGGCAGGTAAATGTCCCTAATAGGCAGGTACATGTCCCCAATAGGCAGCATAGGTCCCCAATAGGCAAGTAAATGTCCCCAATAGGCAGGTACAGGTCCCCAATAGGCAGGTAAATGTCCCCAATAGGCAGGTACAGGTCCCCAATAAGCAGGTACAGGTCCCCAATAGGCAGGTATAGGACGATAAATGTCCCCAATAGACAGGTACATGTCCCCAATAGACGTTAAAAAAAAAAAATACCAGTACTCACCTATATTCCCCACTGTGCTGAAGAGGCGCCCGCTCGACTGCTTCCTGTTTTAGCGCAGGCGGCATGATGTCATCAGGCGTAATGGCACTCACGTCGCTGCTTCATCGTTCCGCCTATGATTACAGGGCCCACCGGCATTGAACTGCAGTGAAGTTCAATATCGGCCGGGCCCAGGGGTGGCCGCGGAAGTTAAAACATCCAGTGGGCCGGATAAACGTCCTCGGCGGGCCGCATGTGGCCGTAGTTTGAGGACCCCTGGCATAGAAGATAGTGAAGAAAGAGAGCTGGAAATTTGTAATAAATCAAAGGGTGGAGTGGAGGGAGAGGTTTAGTAATAGTTAATAAGTACAGGGTTAAAAAAGTGAAAACCAAAAAACTCTAAATTGCATAGTGACCAATGCCAGGAGTCTAAACAATAAAATTAATGAACTACTATTTATCTCTGAAGAAAAATAGTGGGAATAACTGAGACATGGATGGATTAGAGCTATAAGTGGGTGGTTAATTTACAGGATTACAGTTTGTTTAAAAATATCATAAAAATCAGAAGGGGAGAGGTATATGTCTTAATATAAAATTCTGTCTAAAGCCAACACAATGGGAAGATATAGATGCAGAAAACAAACATGTGGAATCATTCTAGGTAGATATGTATGGGGTAATAACAAAATTACTACTGGAGGTCTGCTTTAGGCCACCAAAAATAACAGAACCCATGGAAGATGTACTTTTTAAACCCGTGAGAGGGCCCAAAACCCACAACGGGGATTGTTTTTAAATTGCCAACTTCAACTACCCAGACATACATTAGGAAACTGAAACCTGTGGCTTTCATAAAAGTAACAAGTTTTTGTCAACAAATAAAGATGGTTACCATTCCCAATTGCTGCAGGAGCCAACTATAGGGATGGCCCTTTTGGACTTAATAATGAATAATAGACCTTATAGAGTAACAAGGGTTCGGGTTTGGGGGGCCCCTGGGAAATTTAAATATAATAAAAATCAATTTCCACTTATCCGGGATTGAAGTTTTTTTGACAAGAGCCACAAAAAAATTAAAATTTTCCGGGAAGGAAAATTTTTAAAATCTGTTAGGAAAGGCCTTAAACTCCCTTTTGACTGGGGGACGGGGTTTTTTAAAACAAACATATAAAAATGAAAAAATTTTTTTTAAACAAGTTTTGAGGGAAACCGTCAATACAAATTAAACGAGATGTTTTGTAATTTTGAAAAAAACCAAAATTTTTAAAAATTTTTTCCCAGATTCAAAACATGATACAAAAGGGGAAAAAAAACAAACAAAATATAGAGTTTGACTGAAGATCATATATCAACTAATCCCCCTAATTTTCACTTTTCTTCTCATCCCGACAACTTAAACTCTACCCAACTGTGGCCCCCCCCATGTGTTCTTTTTCCCCTATTTTCAATCTCCTGCATCTGTTTTCCTTTTTGTCCTTTAATTTTTTTCTACGAATAGAAAATTCAGTGTATTTAAAAAGGTTCAAATAAAGTTTAAAATTTTCTCATGGAGTGGAGGGGAATAAAGAGTTTCCATTTTTTTTTTTTTAATCCCTTGGATTCTCTGTCTTTTTTTTCCTCCCCAAACCCCCAAAATTTTTCCTTTATAAAAAACATTTTTTTTCATCCCAGTCCTGAAGCTCAAAACAAAACAGGAACTAAATTAAACAACCCAAAGTGTCGCAATAGACATTTCTTAGCCGCCAACAAAGTGACATGGACTCCTTTCAGGGCCCCCGGGTTTGACCCCTCCCCCATTATCGTTTAGGCGAGTCTCGGGTAAAAAAGAAAAAATATCGGGCCCCAAGGGGACTAAAAGATAGGGGAAGAAATTTCCAAGTATCAGCTATAAACTGTTTGACATGTTGCCAATACCTAACAATCCCAGGGCAAGACCACATGAAATTGGAAAAAGGTTTTCTCCCCCTAACCCCCTTTTTTTGGGCATGCCTGCAAGAAAACGAATTTCCTAACCCTTTAAAGAATTTTGGGAAAGCATAAACAGTTTTAAGGCCAATCAAAATAAGTTTTCCCTTCAATGTTAACTAAAAACAGCCCGTCGCACAAAAGTCATACCTTTGAGGATCTTTTGAGAAATTTCTATATATCCTGTAGCTAAACCTCCCAACCTTTTCAAAAGGTTGCACCCCAAGGTCTCCATTTTGCGCACGCTCAAATACATTTTGGATAGCAGACCCCTCCTGTCCCCCAATTTGCAGATCTCCAAGAATTCAGGTGTCTCCCCCAGAGATTGAAGGTTTGTTATGTTAGCGCTTCAAAAACTCTTAATTTGTTTATATTGACAAATTTGATTCTGCCTCAACCTGAACTTATCAATAACCTCATTCTATCTAAGTAATGAGCCGTCTGAGGCTGACAAGATGTCCCCATACTTCCTAATCCCTCTTTAACTCTATCCGTGAAACGGCTTGTTTTCCCTTCCCGGTTGGAAAGATGGCATATCCCATAGAGGCAGGAAATATGAAATATATATGGGCCTTTTGAATAATTTCTGATATGATGCCAAGTTACTAGGGTATCCCTCAAAACTATACTTTGTTTAATATCAGTATTGTGCATTTTTAGCGGTAAATGCAACAATGTCACTAAGTTACAGGGACATGCCAACCGTGACTCCAAGTGTATTGGAGAACATGCTTGAACCCTCCAACCAGTACCTGACGTGTCTCCACATGGCTGCTAGATTATAAAGTCTGATGTTTGGCAATTATGCACCTCCCTGCATCTGACCCGCCCCTCCAATATCTTTGCTATTAAAGGTAGGTAACTCAATATGTCAAAGCTCCTTTAGAGCCAATTTTAGTACCTAAATAAGTTAGATAAGAGTCAACCACCTCCACAAGGGAGCTACGAGGGATCAAACTATGTGTTCCCAACAGTAGCAACTGGCATTTCTCTTTGTTAATTTTAAACCCGGAAAACTCCCCATATTTGTCCAGAACTCCTAACACTCTCTCTAGCTGCTCTCTAGGGTTATTTAAGAACAGATGCATATCGCCTGCAAAATAAAGAAGTTTGACTTCTTTGGAACCTACTGTGATTCCATTAAAGGTTTCAGATTTTAATAAATGAATAGCCAGCGGCTCTAGGGCGATATTAAAAAGCATTGGCGAGAGAAGACATCCCTGCCTTGTTCCCTTTTGGACCAAACAAAATTAACATTATGGGTAGTAATGAGCGATTGTATCAACTATCATTATTGGATCGATAGTCGATATCAGCAATTATCATGCTGTTATCCGTTAGCTGATAATAGATAATCGCCGATGACCATTAAATGGGAGAGGAACAACAGCTTCATTCTTACACCCAAACAGGGGAGTAGAAGCTGTAATTAACATCCACAGCAGGAAACTGGATACGTGCTACATCCTAGGCAAGAAAATTAGGTAACAAGAGTCACAAAAAAAAAGTCACAGACTATTCACTATCCCTGTCCTGTACCACAGCATGACCCTTAAACCTGCATGACCCACAGATTAAAAGCTGCCAGAAGGCAGTATTATTTGAACCATCATTTAAGTTGAACTGGACAGTAACTATGCCTGTCCTGGACCGCAGCATGACCCTTAAATCAGCAAGACCAACAGATTAAAAGGTGCCGGAAAAAGGAGTCTTTGAACCACCATTTTAGTTGAACTGGACATTGAATATCCCTGTTCTGGACCGCAGCATGACCCTTAAATCAGCAAGACCAACAGATTAAAAGGTGCCGGAAAAAGGAGTTTTTGAACCACCATTTTAGTTGAACTGGACATTGAATATCCCTGTCCTGGACCGCAGCATGACCCTTAAACCTGTCTGACCCACAGATTAAAAAGAAAAAGAAAGTAGTCTTTGAAGCAGTATTTTAGTGAAATGGACATTGACTATCCATATCCTGTAACGCAACATGACCCAAAAACCCGCACAGGTGCCCTTATGGACCATCATCATAAAATTTCGCAATAAGAAATAAACTATATTAAAAACAACTAATTTTCCAATACAGCTGCGGCTAGAGGTACTTGTCATTCTACTGGTGACATTGTTCCACCGTGACATTAGAATGTTAAGCAAACGAAACAGATGTCCCCAGTAGGTCAACGAGGCCTGTCTGAAAACCCTGCATTCTACTATCAAGTGGGTGGAAGGACATTACTGATCAAGGCAGGTGAGGCTGTAAACGTGGATCACGCAGGTTCAGCTAGCTAGGCCGGAGTTACAGTGGGTGCGGTGAGAGCCAGGGCTGGTGTTCGTCATCTATTAACATGCAGGTTAAGCTAGCAGGATCTGAGATACAGTGGGTGCAGTGACAGCCAGGGCTGGCGTCCATCATCTATTAACACGGCAAAAATGCCCTTATGACGCAGCAACGAAAACAGTTGTGCTGAATCAGAGTACGGAAGCGGAAGTTTTTTATAATAGAACCTGTAGTATAGATGTATTTCACAGCAACATGCCCCCAGAAATTCAAAATATGACCCTTTGGCCACTGTTGACATTGTGAAGAACAAATGTCTGTTAGAAACCACATTTGTTAAAATAGGACCTGTAGCATAGCTGTATTTCACAGCATGATCCAAAAAATTATAAAAATGACTTCTCAGCCACTGTTAAAAAGTGTGAGGGAAAAATGCCACTTAGAAGCCACATTTCTGTTCCAAAGGAAATTGATTATAGCTGTATCTCACTGCACCATGACCCCAAGACCACTGACAGTGCGAAAAAGGCCACAACATCATCAGAGATCCACGCCTGATTCATCTTGATGAAAGTCAAACGATCCGCATTATTAGTGAAAAGCCAGATGCATTTGTCTGTAATGACTCCTCCAGCTGTGCTGAAGGTCCACTCAGATATGACGTTGGCTGCTGGGCAGGACAACACCTCTATGGCGTGGCGAGCGAGCTCGGGCCATTCATCCATTTTGCATACCCAGAAGTCTATTGGGTCTGGAACATATCCAAAAACATCGGTGTTGAGACGCAGAATAGTCGTGCACCATGATCTTAAGCCGGGTCTCTGTGTTGTATGTTTTGCCCTGCATTACATGCTTTTGTTGAGGTGGTAAATAAGGATTGCCAGAGGTCACCCATTAGGCTTCTGCCACGAAGCTCGCTGCTGCTGCTGCCGCTACGGCTACTTGGCACTCTACTGCTGTCATGTTGCTGGCATTGTCCCACCATGACATTTAAGGAATGTGAAGCAGACGCAACAGATGTCTCCAGTTGATCAATCAGCATGGTCTCCAATTCCTGCATTTTACTCTCTATTTGGATGGGGGGGAGGAAAGTGCTGAGTTTCGCTTTGTAACGGGGATCGAGGAGGATGGTCACCCAGTAACTGTTGTTCATTTTGATGGCCTTAATGCGAGGATCATGTTGGAGGAAATGGAGCATCCAAGCACTCATGTGAGAGATGTAGCCTTGATTTCCAAAGCCTCTGGGTCGAGGGGCACTAGCAAACTGATCTTCCTCATCTTCCTCCTCCGCCTCAAATCCGTGCCAACCTCTTTCCAAGGCAGGGACATCAGTAACATCAGTGTCCAGGACTACCTCATCCTCCTCCTCTGCCTTAACACAGCCCTGATTTGCCTCAGATGCTGTACCCTGAGAGCTGAGGCGCCGCCTTGCACCAGCCCTGGACCCCGAACCACCACCTAATGAAGATAAATAAAGTTGTGAAACTGACGGGCCTTCTGGATTCCACGGAAGGAAAGGCTCTGTGTCCGCATTTGTGTCCATCTCCTCCTCTGTCGCTGGTGGGACCTGCTGTTTCAGAGTGTCCAACACTTGTTCCAGAACGAAGATAACCACAATGTTCATGCTGACAAGAGCATTGTCTGCACTGACCATTTTGGTGTCTTATTCAAAACTCGCAAGGATGGTGCAGAGCTCTTTCACCTGCCTCCACTTTTAGTGGCTCAACACCCCGTGGTCCGCACCGCTGCTTGTCAGGCCATGTGTCACTTCGTTCTGCGTAATGGCATTGCGCTGCTGCCACAATCGCTGGAGCATGTGGAGGGTGGAATTCCATTGCTGCCACGTCAACAATGAGACGGTTGACGGGGCGGCCGAGCTGACACCAACGCAGCCAGCTGGGACGAAGCAAGGTGCGAACGGCGGAAGTGTGAGCTCAGACCTCGAGCCTTCCTCAGCAGGCAGTCCAGACCCGGGTAGCGCTTTAGAAATTTCTGTACGACAGGTTCAGACGTGGGGCCAGGGAAGGGATTGTGCTCCAGCCTACCGATCTTAAGGGCGGCCAGGAGATTTCGACCATTATCGCACACACCTTGCCTTGCAAAGGTTATTGGGCACCCCGCCAGTGCTCGGTCCATTGCGAAGAGCCGTCCACAGCTCCCGATCTGTGTGTTGACGGTCTCCAAGACAGATTTAATTTCAACACGGCCTGGTTTCTCTGGGCACGTGATGCTATCAGTGGACCTTGGGGGAAAGAACCCTGCACCATCCCTGCAGTTTTGAAGAGCGTGCGTCGAGACTGAGAGCCACCCTCACCACCAGAGACATCCACTCAGCTCACCCAGTGAGCTGTCACAGAGATATAGCGGCCTTGGCCGTGCTTAATAGTCCATGTATTGGTGGTCAGATGGATTTTGCCGGAAACAGATGCCGACAACGTGCTTGAGATTTTAGATGACACGTTCCTGGCCAGGGCAGGGACAATTTTTCTGGAAAAAAAATGCCTGCTTGGCATCTGGTATTGGGGGCAGGCAATGGCCATGACGTGGCGGAACCCATCTGTGTCCAACAGACGGAAAAGCAACATTTTCAAGGCCAAAAGCCTGGTTATGCCGACATTCAGTCTTTTGGCTTTAGGATGGTTTGGGTTAAAGTGTTTCTTCTGCTCCCAAACCTGGTAGACAGAAGGCTGGCTGCTAGACTGGCCGCTGTACGGCGTGCAGGTCAAACTGGTGGAAGGAGAAGGGGTAGGCTGTGTCTCTGGTGGTGCTGGTGGTACTCGGGCGACGGTGGAGGCTGAAGCGGAGGCTGATCCTTGATCATGACGCTGAGAGACATGGGCAGCTGAGGAACGTTTGGTCTTGTAAGTGGCAGAGGAGGAGGTGGAGACAGAGTGTGTGACAGTGGTTGGAAGCCCGGGATCGGTGTGGCCTTTTTTCACCAAGTGTTCCCTCCATTTCAACTCATGCATTCGCTGCATGTGGCTAGACATGTTGGTGGTGGTTAACCCTTTAACACAAACAAAAAAAATAATTTTACTCTTAATTTTTTTCCTCCTTGCCGTCCAAAAGCCATAACTTTTTTATTTTTCCACCTACATAGACATATGAGAGCTTTTTTTTTTTTTTTGCGGATCAAGGTGTACTTTCCATTGGTGTTATTCATATTACTATAGAATATACTGCGGAACGGCAAAAAAAATTCTAAGTGGGCCAAAATGTGAAAAAAACTTGTACTTGCGCCATGTTTGTGGGAGTTTTCTTTTGCGGGGTTCAATCTTCGGTAAAAATGATGTGTTATCTGTATTTTACAGGTTGATACACATCCGGCAATACCAAACAAGCAGGGTTTCCGTTATGTTTTAGTGGCGTAAAAAAATTCCAAACATTTTTCATATTTGAAATTTGCGTCGTGGTGCCATTTTGTGCGACCAAAAACTTTTTTGTACTAAAACCTACGGACGTCAGTGAGGGTGCATTTTTTGCGAGCTAAAGTGTACTTTTTATTGCAAGCAGTTTGGAATACATGCGACTTTTTTGATCACAATTATTCCAATTTTTATGGGACGTGAAATGGCCAAATAAATCGCAATATGCCGTTTGGATTTTTTTCTTCTACGGTGTTCAGCGTACAGGATAAAGGATGTTATATTTTTATAGATTGGACTTTTTCGGACACGGCGATATCAAATATGTGTAACTTTTTTATTATTTTATTGTGTTTATTTGTAATATGGTGAATAGGGGGTGATTTTAACTTATAATACTTTTTTTTTTTACACTTTAAAACTTTATTTATTTATTTTTTACTGTTACATTGAGTCCCCCTATGGTGCTTGACCACTAGGGGGCGCGATCGTTAATACAGCCTAATGCATTGCATAGACAATGCATTAGGCTGTACCGAGATGGCGTTTTCCCCACTTCCTGTTTGGAGCCGGAAGTGGGGCAAACGGGAACATGGCAGCGATCAGAGCCTTCACAAGGCTCTGCGCTGCCATGTTAGCCCATTGGGACTCGGCGATCTTATCGTTGCTGTCCCGATCGGGCTGAAAAACGGTGGGCAGCACTGTTTTTCATTCATTTTGACGCCGCGGCAAAGTTGGGTTAAACAGCGCGGGTGGGCGACGATGCCCCCCCCCCCCCGTGCTGCAAGCGCCGGGTGTTAGCTGCAATTAGCCGCTAACACCCGGCGGCTGTGTAACAGGGTCGCGCTGCGATCCTGTTACACATCTCCTTACAACCACCATGACATACCCATACATCAGGGTGGTTGAAAGGGCTAAACACCTAAGAGTCTTCCCTCTACTGATGCGTTTAAGGCAAAGGCGGCATATGACATCGCTGGGTGAATCAGAGGCTTGATCGAAAAAAAGGCCCAGGCTTGATTGGTCCTGGACCTTTTCGACGGCGATAAGCGGTGTTTCCACTGATAATGGCTGGCGGAATAATCTCAGCGGACTTGTGCGACCGCCCTCTCCCTTTTTGAGGCGGAACCCGTACTGACACTACCCCATCGTCTTCCTCCTCACAAGCAAATTCTGCTGAAAAGACCACGTTGGATCCGCAATGTCGTCATCATCATCATCATCAACACAGGTGACTTCCTCGTCCTTGTATCGTTTCACAATTATGCCGTCTGTTCTCAGGATATCTTTATCCAATAGTATTTATTTAATATCTATTTAAGCAGTAACACATAGAGTGTAATTTTGCAACTTTCTTTAAGAGTCTAAATGACACATATATCAAAAACCTGCAATCCACGATATAGTCCTGAGTATCGGATCCCGAGTCCAGACGAAGTCATGCAGACGCCGGTATCTCGTGCTCTCGGTACCTCAGTGTCTCTCAATGCATACGGAGCTGACCTGCCAACAGCTGGCTGTTGATTCGTCCACGTACTTCACACGTGGTCACGCGACGTTTCGGGGGTCACGCCCCCTTTCTCGAGCGTGAAGGTAAGACCTGACTGATCTCCTTATATATCGTAGTCTATCTAAAACATATACACTAAATATATACACAACAAACAAGTACATAACACTTTTAAAAACATGATCTATCATTTACATAGTTTGCGGCTAGACTGACACGATCCTTTATTAATAACATTATTATTTGATTAGTTCTTAAGTCATATTTTTAACTTTTGAATATAATTATCATTATATTTAAACTAAGTCTAGCCTCAATCAGTAAGTGAATCATGGACTCATAACTACCACGCTATTGTTTTATATGTAAACTTTCCACTGGCATTCCTCATTGAGCCCTCTAGGTGATAGAGTTTGTAGCCGATGTATCCAGTATACCTCTCGGCGCAACAATTTAAATTTAATTTGTTCCCGAAAAACAATCCTGAACCTCCTCAATCACACACCATCTTAGATCGGTCACCTGGTGACCATTTTCATGAAAGTGCCTAGCTACTGACGACTCCATATATTTAGCTGGACCAGGCTTATCACTCCTACTTTGTTGTTCTGTTCTCTTAGCATATAAACGAATTTGTGATTTATGCTCATTTAATCTGACACGTATCATCCTCGATGTCTGGCCAACGTATCCCTTGCCACACGGGCACTTTAAAAGGTAAATAACATTTTTGGTGGTACAGCTATAAAAGCCTCGTAACATAATCTGCTGGCCTGACATGGGATGAGCAATATACGGACCTTTTATTACGGCATGGCAATTTTGGCATGACAGGCATGGGTACGTACCCTTCCTCTGCGTATCCAAAAGTGTCTGTCGTGACTTTTTCTTTACATTCAAATCTGAACGGGTAATGAAATTACCAATCGTTTTACCTCGTTGATAAACAAATTTAGGGTACTCCACGAATAGATGGCCATATTTAGGATCATTTTGTAAGATGTACCAGTATTTACGTATAGTTTTAGTGACCAATTTGGAGTGGCAATCATACATCATGGAGAACCCTAATCTGTAATCCTTTTTTCTAATCTTTTTCTTCCGCAGCTCACTTCGTGGGCACTGTCCAATTTCATCTCCGATCACTGAAATATTATCTCGCTTATATCCCCTTTCAACAAACTTGTCCACCATCTTAAGTTTAGCGTTATGATATTCAGCATCTGTCGAACAGATGCGTCGCACTCGCATAAATTGGCCTTTGGGGATAGCATTTAGAATCTCCGGGGCGTGCTGGCTTGAATAATGCAGTAAGTTGTTACGATCAATTTCCTTATGGTACAAAGTTGTATGCAACACTGCATTTTCAATAGAAACCATCACGTCCAAGAAACTGACCCTATCCTGACTTTTTGTGATAGAGAACTGGATCAGGGGGTGCCTACCGTTGAGAAACCCGACAAACTCATCAAGTTCACTAGCTGTACCCGTCCAGAGGATGAACACGTCATCCACATAGCGGAGCCAAAGTTTGAGACATCGACTCCACTCACTGGGAAATGACGGCCCATCCTCGAGCGCCTCCATGAAAATATTGGCCAGGCTTGGGGCTACCGGAGAGCCCATCGCCACTCCCTGCCGCTGTAAGAAAAATTCTTGTCCAAATCTATATTAATTATTAGTGAGAATTATCTCCAACAATTGTAGCAGGAACCCAATATGCCTGTTAGAAAGATTAGGATTTTGGATAAATCTTTGCCTAATGGCCTGTATCCCTTCCTCTTGGGGGATGTTCGTGTACAGGCTCTTTACATCCAGGGTGCATAGGAACGCTACATCACTTATGTCAACCCCCTCAAGTCGTGTGAGGAAGTCATTAGTATCTTTTAAGCAGCGTGGCAGCCCTCTTACTATAGTTTGCAGGAAGCTATCGATATATGTTGCGATAGGTTGGAATATTGATCCAATCCCGGAGACTATAGGTCTCCCGGGGGGGTCAACTAGCGATTTATGAATCTTGGGCACAAGATATAGCACCGGGACTCTAGGATATTCAACTCTCAGCATGTTTCCCAATCTTGTATCAATAAGGCCCTCAATTTCCGCCTCTGCAATAACCATATCTATTTGATTTTTAATCTGTGCCGTGGGATCCTTTTGAATTTTCTCATATACCGTTACATCACCCAGCTGTCTAGCTGCTTCCTCTAAATATTTGCTTTTATCCATAACCACGGTGCTGCCACCCTTATCTGCTTTTTTCACAATTATATTTTCATCCTTCTGCAGTTCTCTAAGTGCTACCCTCTCTTCATTTGTAATATTAGATGTCCCGTCTAGTTTCCATCGCACGCCACCCCCTTTCCCACCTCACCCTCCTATATGCTGAAAAGTTTCTAATGCTGCACTTGTTACTTCAGGATCATACTGGCTCTTCTGATATAGTTTGCCTACAGTTTGGTCCCTCCTTTCAGTATCACCAAATTGCATCCTTAATCTAACTTTCCTACAAAACCTGTAAAGATCTGTTTCAAAATTAAATAGTGATGTTTTGTGCTGTGGAACAAAATTCAAGCCTTTATTAATTATTCTAAGTTGGTGCCTTTGTTAAAGTCCTGGAAAGATATATTGGTTACTAGGTCCTCATGTCTTCTTCTTTGTATTCCTTTTTGTTTTGTTTTTGGTTGCCGCTTTGTCTAGCTGCTCTCCACTCGTTGTTTCTGGATCGGTAGCCTCCTGTAAAAAAGGCTCTGTACCTTGATTTCTCTTCCAGTTGAACGTAGTTGCATACGTCTTGGCCCACTTGTGTCTGTGCCTGATGATGATCCTTCAATATCGGATCTATTCACATACTGCGATTTACGTGCACACCTTCTCTCAGTCGCCCATGTGTAGACTCTGTTTAGGGCATAATCCCTTGTGTCACGTTCAAACTTCTTAATTTTAGATGACATAATCTGTTCTTTGAGTTTGATAATATTTTGTGTAACTTGTTGTTGCAGTTCATCATAAGCTTCTTTCTTTGTTTCTTTCAATTCACGATCCACTTCCTCTATCTCTTTACGAATGTTATTTACAGCCAGCTGAATATGTTGAACTGTCAGCAGCATTAGGTCGAGAGAGTACCGGTTGCTGATCGTATACCATTTTTCGCAGTATTGCAAGTCGTCTTTCAGTAGGATAGGTGACAGGGGGCTTCTCAGGCCACGCGGTATCCGCTGCACTTTGAGATATTCCATAAGAGTCGATGCATGTAAGTGAAGATTCAGTTCCTTCTTTTTTAGGGTCTCAAATTTCTTATTAAGATCTTGTGTTGGTAATTCACCTCCGGGGCTCCAACCAAACCCAGCTGATTCTGCTTGCTGGATAATTTGTAACCTCTCATCATCCGAGAGTGTGGAGGTTTCAGCCCTTCTCTCCGTAGCTATAGCAATCTTATCAAAAGACATTATGCTATACTGAATGTATATAATCAGCCTGTGGGGTAGTAATCACTTTCAACTTATTGTAGGCTTGTACACTGATTGCGGTTTGGCAGCGGGGGCGTGACCCCCGAAACGTCGCGTGACCACGTGTGAAGTACGTGGACGAATCAACAGCCAGCTGTTGGCAGGTCAGCTCCGTATGCATTGAGAGACACTGAGGTACCGAGAGCACGAGATACCGGCGTCTGCATGACTTCGTCTGGACTCGGGATCCGATACTCAGGACTATATCGTGGATTGCAGGTTTTTGATATATGTGTCATTTAGACTCTTAAAGAAAGTTGCAAAATTACACTCTATGTGTTACTGCTTAAATAGATATTAAATAAATACTATTGGATAAAGATATCCTGAGAGCAGACGGCATAATTGTGAAACGATACATGGGCATTTAGCAGGTGGGGACCTGCCTATGCCGCTGCCAAACCGCAATCAGTGTACAAGCCTACAATAAGTTGAAAGTGACTTCCTCGTCCTGACATTCTACAACCTGGAACTGAGGGCTACAAGCAACAGGCACTGCAAGGCGTTGCCGACCGCTCGGGATTTTTGCCGATTGACCGGCTTCCTTCTCCTCCTCTGATGGCATCAGCGATTGGGCATCGGAGCAGACAATATCATCCTCTTTGGCCTCTTGATCTTTTGAAATGCCTTCTGACCCCAACCGCATTTGGTCATCAAAGAGGCCTTCAGAAAATGGATTATCCACAGTGGTGGGTACATGAGGTGACATTTGGGCTGCCTTCGCTTCATGTTGGACAGATGCTGACGATGATGATGACATTTGTGGCCGTGACTGGGAGGACGAGGAGATAAGACAGCTGGATGTAGGTTGCATTAACCATTGAAGAACAGATTGGCAACGCTGTTCGTTACTGAGATTCACAGGGCACCGACCCAGCGATGACAGACCTGACGGTCCTGCAACCGATGATCCGCTGGCTAGCGTGTTGTCACCAGCACTGGAAGGAGCACCTTCTCCGTACCTCTACCTCCATGTCCTACACCCCTCTTTGCTCGCTTACCACCTGCAGTTTGCTCCATGTTCAGAAAGATAAAAATTTAAGAGGTATGGAAGAGTTTTTGACAGTCTCTTATTGAAAGACGGCAAATCACAGCTATTCTTAAATCCCTCTACTTTCCAACAGCCAACTAGGATTAGAAACAGAATTGTTTCTATCAAATATCTGTGAAATGCAGTCTGGTTGAAGAACTGTAACACAAAATCAACAGTGTTATTCCTTCAGTCCCTGAGATTTACAACTGCCCAGTAGGACAAGCAGTTCATAGTTTTTAACAAATGCACGATTAGTGCCAAACTGAGGCGCACTGAGTGAAATAGAAGTATTAAAAAGTTATATGGATTACATATGGCGGTTTTGCCACCACTGACAACAGGCGTAATTTACTATAAAATATGTATATAACAATATGCGTACAACTGAGCTCTATGCGCCAAACAGACGCACGGACTGCAATAAGAGTATTTAAATGTTATATGGATTAATATGACGGTCTTCGCACCACTGACAACAGGCGCAATTTACTATTAAATATGTATAACACACATGCATACAACTGAGCTCTTTGCGGCAAACAGATGCAACAACTTCAATAAAACTATTTCAAAGTTATAGGGATAAGTTATGCCGGTTTTTGGGAACACTGACACGCAGTGATTGCAATAGAACTGAAAAAACATGGACAATTTCACCTTCTATCAGAGGTCTGCTGGCCAAAAAATTGGTAAAAACACACTGAGCTGCACAATATCTCTCTTCCTTTCAAAAGCCTCTTCTCCTGCCGCCCCCCCCCCCGCAGACGCACCCCCCCCCAGCCGCTCCCCCCTTGCAGCTGGACACACCAGAAGATATTTTTAAAACTTTCTCTAACTAAATAAGAAGTTAAATTCTCTAATCTAACTATATTGTAAGCAGTAGCTAGGTGGATGGTTTCTTGTATTAAAAGAGACTCTCTCTGTTAGAACAGCTATTGGTTTAAACGCAGACACGTCCTGCTGTGAAGTGGCATAGACAGAAAATTAGCTGAACAGGAAATGCAGTTGCATAGATAAAATGAGGTCACTTGATTTTTGCAGCCAATGAGATCCATACACCGCAAAGTGGTGACTTTGTACATCCTCCTCACCCCCCTCTATCCTTGGAACTCATTGGCTGGCCGCCAAAATTACAAGAAACGCGGAAAATGGCACGATAGTAATAGATTATCTGTAAGATTGTCACCTAAACTATCGCGTGATCGTAAATTTCTGATAAGCCTAAAAACCGTGCCGATTTCAACTTTTGGCGATATCATCGCTCATCCCTAATTAACACCCAATTTACCCAGAGCCAGTTCACATTGTCGAAGGCTTTCTCGGCATCTATTCCTAATAAAGCCGGCGATGATCTTTTCTGATAGCCCCTTTCTACTGCATCCTGCACTGCCAATACTGTCCTAATGTTCTTGACCGCGGATCTACTCTTCACGAATCCCATTTGATGCATTCCTATTAATTTGGGCACTAGGGACAATAATCTTTTTGCTATTACTTTCGAAATTATTTTAATATCCTGATTGATTAATAAAATGGGTCGATATGACTCAGGTTGCAAAGGGTCTTTACCCTTTTTATAAATACAATTTTCTCAACAGCTCTGTTGCCTTATCAAAATTTGCCCTTAAGGCTTTCTTTTTAGCACCCATGTAGGCCATAATTCCCCCCCTGAGAACCGCTTTCCTGGTGTCCCAAAATAACCCAGAGGTTGATTTATGAGAATCTTTCTCCTGAGCGTATTCTTCCTACCACCACCTCAAAAGATCTTTGAAGTGGTCATCTCCCAGAAGATGGCTAGGAAACCGCCACAAAATATCGGTCCCCTTGGGATGAAGGTCTCTCAAGGTGATCAGCACTGGAGAATGATCCAAAATCACTAGATCACCCATCTCAACTTTCCCAATAGAGGAGCGTTCGCCAGAAAATAATCATGACCATGACAGGTAGACATGTGAAAAATGTGTATATTGCCTTTCTTCTGGATTAAATTGCCTCCAAACATCTGCCAAGCCAGCTGAATCACAGAGATCGATAATCTCTCTCTGTCTAGGGCTACCCATCCCCGCCCTCGTTCCAGTGCCCTTCCTATCTTCTGGATCACTCATTAAGCAATTAAAATGTGCCCCTAGTAATACACTATTTCCACTTTCTTTTAGCACTGAATTACATAATTGATGGAAGAACTCTTTATCCTGCATATTCGGAGCATATATATTAAAGAGTAAGATCGCCCGCTGGGGCCTCTAAATGCACCTTAATGAGACGGCCCTCCTTATCAGTTTCTTGCGTTATGTTGTTACAAAGTGTATTTTTATTAAACAGTACCACTCCTGCTTTCCCTTGGACCACTGCAGACCCTCTCTCCTCCCCGACCCAGATCTTTTTGAGGCGACTAAAATCCTTTTCAGTGAGATGTGCCTGTTGCAGCATGACAATATCTGTTTTCCGTTTTTTGAGATATCTTAGAACCGTCGTTTGCTTATGGGGGGAACTCAACCCCATGATATTCCACATTACTATCCATGACTCAACCTTCTCAAGATGCCAAATAGGGTCCCGTAAAAGCAAAGCACACCCCACCCTCGCCAAACAACCCAACGACCCTGTAAACTGTGAAACTGAACCCCCTTAAAGCACCACCATTTTCCTTTCCTGGCATTAATAACTTTTCTTTTTGTGCATCTTCTCAGAGGCGAAAATTACTTTCTCCCTACACCTGTAAAGAAAACAACCAACACGTCCCCTTTCCTCCCCGTATCAGAGATGAAAAGACAATATTGCAGTCTTGTCCCTGATATCACTGTAATCCCTAGTAGTAACAGTAGTAAGCTCCCGGCTGGCTTTATTCCTGTTTGCCTGATGTTGACTTCACCTCTCCCGCTCCAACTTGACTTTTCCTCCAGTTGCTCCATATGTCCTTTCTTATGAGACAAACTAACCAAACAGTCCTCAGCTTCTTCTATTGAATGGAATGCTACAGGCAGACCTTGGTCCAGAAAGACTTTGAGAACCGCTGTGTCAGGGCTGCGCGGCGCTCGGATTGCAGGGAGCAATGTTCTGCTGCAGCTGATCAGCGACTCCACCCTGATACACATGCTGCTGACAGCTCTGTGAGTGACAGAGGTCCAGCCACTCCGGACATGGGGGGCGTGTTGCACCAGCCACTGGGAGGACCCAGAGGCCTCTCCAATCAGCTACAGGGGCGGTATCCGGGAATCCCATTTAAACTCCCTGCTAGCTGAGTGCTGCATCTGCGATAATTCCTGGCTGCCTTGTTACTTGTGCTATAGCTTTGTTGCTCATCCGTGTACCTGACCTCGGCTTGTTTACGTTTATCCCTCTGGTTCTGATTTGTGGCTTGGCGTTACTGATTTGGTTTTGACCCGGACTGTCTGACTATTCTACCTCCTTACGGCCCCAGCACTCTAGTAACGCAGGGACTGTCATCCAGTTGCCGTCTGCCGCCTAGGGCAGCACGTCAAGCAGGCAGGGACAGTGGGCTGGGTTCCAGTCAGGGCTCACTGTACCTCCCTTGACGTGACACGCTGGGAATTGTAGATTAAAGTGAATCTGTTTCTTAACGAGGGAGTGCAGATACTAGGGAGCAGTTTCCTTTTTCTAGAGACTTCTATGGAGTAGTCCGCAAATGGGAGAAGTTTGTCACCTTTGTATGTTAGGACAAATTTATGAGCATAGTATGCTTGTAGTAGCATACTGTTGGGAGATGTTCGTGGTGGTCCGAGTCTGTGAGCACGCTCCACCTTTAGTGGGTGCTCCAGTCCTAGGACTTGTGGTATATCTTTTGCGCAAATGTCATGCAAACTTTTTAAAGGAACGGATTCCCTCAACCCTATGGTCCTCAGGTTGTTCCTGCAGGAACAATTTTCTAAGTCCTCTACTTTATCATGGAGGTATTCAGTTCATTTGATTAATCTCTCCATTTTGGTTCTCGCCCCCAGTATGTCACCTTCAACTCCGCTCACCCGTTCCTCTAACTCATGAATTTGGCTAGTATGGGTTGTCACCTCCAAGTGTATGGCTGAGACCGCTAAAGTAACTGCCTCTTTAACTGAGGCGGAGATTGTCGCTTCAAATGAGGCCAATATGTCTGGGGCAAGTAGCTTGGCCACCACTACAGCCATTGTTTTACAAGTGACATTCAGTAATAGTATTGTCTCCTCCAGCTCCCTCCCGCAAGCCTTTAACCCCTGAGATGCTGGGCCAGGTTCCTGTATGTCTGCTGAAATTGCCTGCAAGTCACTGTTTGGGGGCTTGGGAGTCAGAGTGCCTGCTTGTACCTCGGACTCCTTGGTGTGTGTGTGGAGCTCTGCCTTCTCTGTATCAGCAGCTGTGGCTGTGATTAACCCATGTCCGCTGCTTGTGGTGCATGGTGGTTCGGGCGCCATCTTTGATTATAACCCTTTCCGGCCTCCAGGGGTTATTGTGGCACAGGTGCTCCCTGCTGCATTAGGAACACTTGATCCGTGCACTGGAGTATGTCCCGATATGGCGGTACTACCGAGTGCCATTTCTAGTGCCGGTATGAGGCGTGTATGCCCAGCAAGAGACAGAGCAGGGCCGGAGCTCTCAGCCACTGCTGCTGCCCATGCACATGCCGGAACTGGAAGCCCTAAATGAGAGACTTTTAGAAACATTTTAAGTGCCCACTGTGCATACCTTATGGAAATAAAAGGATTAAAAACAGTAAAAAAAACTATATGAATCAACAATGATGAAAAGGAGGTAATAAATAACAAAAAGAAAGCGTTTAAGCTTCATAAACAGGAGGGCAGTGAAGAAGCACTAAAAGGCTATTTTAAAAAATTCAAAAAATGATAAAAAGACAACAAATCTGGAGACAGAAAGGCATATTGCCAAAGAGAGTAAAACTAACCACAAATTATTTTTTAACTACATAAATAGAAAAAAAGATTAAAACTGAAAATGTTGTCCCTTTGAAGAATAGTAAGGGAGGTGTTGTAGAGGGTAAGGAGGAGAAAACAAATCTATTCAACTAGTTAGGAATAAGTGCAGCTCTGCCTTAGGAAGATTAAAATAGAAAAATCACCAGGTCATGAAATTATACACCCTTGTGTCCTAAGGGAATTAAGTCATGTGATAGAAAGGTCCCTGTTTTTATATTTATGGACTGTATAGTAATTGTGCATGTTCCAAAGGATTGGCACATAGCAAATGTGGTGCCAACATTCAAATAGGCGACAAAAAGTGAGCCTGAAAATGATTGGCCAGTAAGATTAACCTCTATTGTAGGTAAATTGTTTGGTTTTCTAAGAGATGCCATACTGGAGCATCTCTCCAAAAATAAATACATAACTCTTTTCCGTTATGGGTTTATGAAGGATAGGTCCTGTCAAATTAACCTCATCAGCTTCTATGAGGAGGTTTGTTCTATAATGGATATTGGTGAGGGTTTGGTTGCCATATACATTGATTTTTCTAAAGCATTTGATAATGTGCACAGAAAAATTTAGTGGATAAAATTATAATGCTTGGAGGTGTGGAAAATGGTTTGCAAGTGTGAAAATAACTGTCTCAGTCATCGAAAACAAAGGGTGGTGATTAATGGTACCTACTTGCAATTGATCTCTGTTAGTAGAGTGGAGTACCACAGGGGTCGGTATTGGGCCCTATTCTCTTAAAGTAATTAACACAATAGAAGATAATGTATAAATATATATATATATATCTTTATATAGCAGATGAGGTTTAACATGGATAAATGCAAGGTTATGTACAATGAAAGGAGAGTTCTATTCCATGATTACTCAATAAACGGAAGAACTCTGGGTAAAAGTGACATGGAGAAGGACTTGGCAATTTTAGTGGACAGTAAACCGAATTGTAACAGCCATTGTCAGGCAGCAGCTACTAAGGCAAACAGGATCATGGGGTGTATTAAAAGGGCACATGATGAGAACATTATTTTCCCATTAGACAAATCACTGGTCAGACCACACATGGAATATTTTGTACAGTTCTGGGCACCAGTTCACAAGAAAGACAATGTAGAGCTTGAACAGGTTCAAGGGTGGGCAACAAAATTAATAAACTGACTGGGTGGACTACAATACCCTGAAATATTAGCAAAATTATCAAAGGTCAATATAGTGATCTCTCCCAAGATCTATTTATACTGTATCTAGAAGAAGGAGACATCCTCTGTGTCTAGAGGAAAGAAGGTTTCTGCATAGACAAGGATTCTTCACTGTAAGAGCAGTGAAACTACTGAACCCTCTGTCAGAGGAACATGTCAGGGTGAATTCACTAACAGAGTTAAAAAAGGCAATGATCTATTTCTAGAGTGTAACAATATAAAAGTTATAGTGACTAGGATTCTGGAGAAGGATTGTTGATCCAGGGATTTATTCCCACTGCCAGATTGGAGTCAGGAAGGATATTTTTTTCCCTAAAATGAGGACAATTGGCTTCTACCTCATGGGTTTTTTTAGTCTTCCTCTGGATCCCGATTATAGCAAAATAGGCTGAACTGGACGGATGTCTGTCTTTTTTTTTGGTCTTACAAACTATGCAACTATATAGTGGTGGCAGAAATTATTGTAGCATTTAAATGCTTTTACCCCAGAATTCTTCACTGGCTATGCCTGGTATAAATGAGTCTGAGCAGTAATGACAAGCATAGTTTGGGGACGAGATTGGCATTGTTTCTGGTAAAAAAAAAAAAAACAGACTGTTTTCTCTAGTCTGCTTTAATCTTTTTTCCTTGGATTTAGGTTTACATTTAGAAAAGTTAAAAGGGTTGTCTCACTACAACGATTGCTTTTTATGTTAAAGATCTTGTAAAAACAAGTCACTTTTTAATATATGTCCATTAACAATGTCCTACCTATTCTATGATATCCCCTCTTGTATGGGCTGCATCAGCTCCTCAGGTCACTACAGCTACAGACCTGTTTGATCTATCCTGGTAGGCTGCCAGCACTGGTTGCTATAGCTACAGACCTGGCTTCTACTGCAGCCTAGTGGAAGCCAGTAAACATGCCCCTGAATTCAAAGTGAAGCCAAGAAAACAGGACTGAGGTAAAGTGAATCAATGTAGTGAGAAAACCCTTTTAATTGCAAAACATACTAATGTACATAATAATGTACTGTGAATATCGGATTAAGGACATTTAATTATTTCATAATTGCAAAAAAATGTTAAGGTGAAATAAAATAAAAAAAATTGTATTTACATCTGGGTAATTTTTATGCTTGTATCCTGTAATTCCATGGTACAGTATTGTGCATATGTATTATCTACACAGTAATTAGAAAACAGTATACCTTATTTCAGTGAAATTTTATAGGTAAGGATCAGTGGCCATTTAAAGTTACTGTAATTTTTTAAAGTTAACACTCAGATAATGAAAGGTTTTAATGTACTATGCTTTTATATAAAACATACCGTATTGTATGAGATACAAGAAAGACCTGTTTTCAAATTAAAGGTTTTTGTGTCTTTCTATAGCACATGACAGATCATCCATAATTATCTTTTCCTAGAAATGAAATGTTCTCAAACACAAAGTTTAATCAGGTAGTGGTAAAAAAACATCACTTAGCTAAATCCTTGAAACAAGAATAAATTAGAACTTTTATTGAGAATAACTGGAAAAAACACAAGCCATTGCAGATTAAATTTATACATTATGTACAAGATCCCAAGGGTGTAAAACAAAACAGTGTAGAACAGGTAAAAATAGTAGGCAACCAAATAACTAAATATGGTAAATAAAATATACTGTATTAATGAAGATACAAAAGGCGTTCTAAGGCATGTTTATGCTTCATTTTTGTAAAGTAGACCATACTTACTGGACAAACCAATGAATGGTGAATTTGTTGTTAGTAGTGCTAGCTGCTCTTTAACCCCTATCCTTGTCAATTAAAATCAACACATTGGAGCCGGAGGTTTACAGTAGTGATGCCAAAAAAAAGTCACAGAAAAATGGGACTAAAATACATTCAAAAACACAACAAGGCCATACTTACAGTTCAATCCCTAGACTTTAGACTGAACCCAGTAGGAGGCAACACAAGCCCCTGTGGTACTTGGGAAAGATAAAACAGATGCAGGTAATTGCTGAGAAGAAGCTCACACACCCATCCACTAGGGGAGCAATTGAATGATAATAAACTGCACATGAAATAAGTACCAATTCACACTAGTATGCAAATAAGTCACAGTATAATACATGGGGAGACTGCACAAATACCAAAATTCTCATAAGACAACCTTTAACACGCCATCTATCTATGAGAGGGGTGGTTGCTGGTATTATAATAGCATATAGATAGGGTGATACAAAAGGGTGCCATTTATACAGATGTGTGTTAAACCAGAGGCTTACAGCCTATGACAACTCTACTATTCGCTGGGCGTGCTGCCCAGCACTTTTTACGTGTCCAACAAAAAATACTGACACCCTCTGCTCCCCAGTATTTTGGCCAAAAAAGACATACTGGGAAAATATCAAATATGGTACTAGTGGCCTCGATATTTTTAAAAGGTCGCAAACCACGTCAGGGTTCCTCGTATCTTGCAAGTCCCTGCACTAGCCATTTACAACAAAAAAAATCACAGAAAAATGGGTCTTAAATTTACTCAAAAACACAACAAAGCCATGCTTTCTCAGTTTAGAGTGTTATAGGTCATTCAGAGAGGGTCGGGAAAGATTAAAAAAAGAACCACAGTTTGTAGGTCAAAAACCTCAACCAATAAAGAGAAATAAAGACAGTGTGAGCTACACACTAACAACGATGCAATAGAAATGTTATAAGACCTCCAGTGGAATCTTTTACCACATCCTCCATATAGCCTAGATTTAGCAGCAATGCATTATCATCTCTTTAGTCCACCTAAAGATTTTTTAGAAGGAAAGTTACTCAATTCCAATAAGGAGGTTATTGATGCGGTGAAAGAATGAATCAACATGTAGTCAAAAGTGAGTAGTAAGGGAAAAGGTTGAGGTTTCATAGTTTCATAGTTTGTAAGGCTAAAAAAAGACAAGTCGTCCATCTAGTTCAGCCTGTTGTGCTAAGGCGTTGATCCAGAGGAAGGCAAAAACCCCCAATGAGGTAGGTTACTATGATGAACAAATTTAGTGGTCAAATGTAGGAACAAACTCACTAACAAAATGTCACTTTTTAGTTGTTTTTATTTAAAGCTAAAAAATAAAAAGTATTAAAAAATGGAGTGTGCAAAATAGTTACAGAAAATTAAAACGTAACCTTTACATCACAATTTAAAAGATTCGTTTTTAGCAAAGCAGACTCCATACAGTAATGAATAGGGTATATCAATAATAGCCTCCTATATATCATGAATTGGGTGCCATTGGAAGAAGGGATAAACTTGCCCTATTATCTCCCTAAAATTTTTGCACCACAATAGCAAGGTGGAGCACTCGCCCCGAAAAAGGGCGACCCCACAGAGATGTGTTAACTATCCCTATAAATGCCTACCTTACCAATAAATCACCGATTTAACACGTCCCAACATGTTTCGACCCACCTTGGTCTCTTCAGGGGACCCAATAAAGTGCTATATGCAAAATCTGTGAATAAATAGAGAAATAAAAGGTAAAATAAACCCTAAGCAAGTACATATTTAATATATATATATATATATATATATCTCCATATATACATAGCTCAAAATCTAAGGGTTTATGTGTCCATACAGCAATAGAATAAATACTAAAGTATGGCCATTATTTAGGAAACAAGTTTACCTAACAGTGCAGAAATAGGATACAGGTACTAACCCAGTGGGAAATTGCAGAATAGAAACCTATATGGTAGACCACCGAGCGTACGGCTCCTGGTGTCTCTGGAAAGGCTATGATATGCCCGCCAGTTACCATCTTACTATTGGAATCTTAACTAGGCGGAGGACGCGGTCTTTCTGGTCTTCCGCCCGGTCATGTGATTACTCACCGCATCCGGTTGTGACGACTTCCGCCCAAACAACGGCCGGAGCCGAGCGTCACTTCCGCCTTTAGCGCGGGTAATAGAGAAGGATAACGCCCATTAAGAAAAACGAATCTCTCACAATAAACACAATGTAATGTGTCCATACTGTTTCCGCCCTGAGTAGACAGAAGCTGATGACCGCTTCCGCCCTTAGTGTGGATGCTGTAGGTAAAAACCATCACCTCCCCTAAGGTAAAGTGGGCTCGGTTTACTACGCCCATATTGGGCGGGCATAGCCCCATTGATCTTGGTTATGCCGCCTACAGCGCAGACTATGTCAACCTAATGATTTGTGTGGTCTTGTTTGGCATTGTCATATATAAACATGACAAATAGAACTAGAAAGAATGCATAGAAAGCATAAAAACAAAAAAGAAAACAGATAAATAGAAAAAGCACAAATAGCAGTATCTTAAATAAAGGAAAACATGATGTTATACTGAGTGTTTAAACGGTACCATCCATATACAGCTTGTTATTACATCACAGCAATAAATCGTGGAACTTATATGCATATTTTACAAGTAACAGCTGAAATTCAGCTGTTCATTCAGTCCTGCTGGATATGTAGTTCCTAACGTGTAGATCCAAAAAGTTTCACTTCTAAGAAGGACTAAGTCTAAATTTCCTTTCCTGTCGCTAGGGGGTATCAGATCTATCCCCATTATCTTAAGGTCTCCAAAGGATCCCCCATGCATTTTCCAAACATATTTTGATAATGGGGTGTCTCTTTTTCTGCGAATATCTCTCAGATGTTCACCAAACCTTCTTCTCAATTCGCGAGTGGTTTTACCTACATACTCTAGTCCGCAGACACATTTAATACGATAGACTACCCCACTTGAGCGACAGTTAATAAAATGTTTGATGGAAAATAATTTTCCTGTCTCAGAGTTCGAAAAAGTCTTTCCTGTCTCAAGATGCATACAACAGATACATCCACTGCATCTAAAACAGCCCTTAGGTTGTCTGTTCAACCACATTGTTTCAGGAAGCACAAAATGACTCTTTACTAGTCTATCCTTCAGACTTTTACCTTTTCTAAATGTAATTGCTGGGCGAGGACCTACTTTGTCTTTGATGTCTGGATCCATCAAAAGGATATCCCAGTGTTTTGTTAGGATGTTCCTTATCTCACTGGAGGCCTCATCGAAAGTTCCTATCACTCTCAGAATACCGGTTTGTGATTCATTATTCTTTTGTCTAGGAACCAAAAGATGACTCCTGTCTGTTCCAAGTGCCAATCGGTATGATCCCTTTAAGATTCCTTCTGGATACTGTTTTTCTTTAAATCACTGACAGAGATCTTTTGCTTGATTGACATATTCATTCTTAGAGGAACAATTCCGACGTAAACGTAGGAATTGCCCCCGTGGGATTCCTTTCTTCAGAGGATAGGGATGTCCACTAGTCCAATGAAGAAGTGAATTACTAGCTGTTTTTTTGAATGAGTGGAGAAGGTGTCGGCAGTAATTTTGTGTTGACTTCTCTGATCATTTTGCCCTTCCTTTCATCCGTCAGTGTCCGCTTTCAATCGGTCAATAATCCATCAGTATTGCTAAGGCTAAAAACAAATAGGAGTCGATCCAAAACAGAGATGACCAGTAAATGGGATATTTGCATGTCTTTTGTGTTCTGTATCCACTCCTGCTTTTGGCTAGACAATACTGATCCTTCCCATTCTTTCTGAGAGGTGAAAAGAAGAGGAAAACCAAACATAGTGGCAACATCATAGAGTGGCGAGTGTGGAAACAGCATTAGGAAGCCACAGGGTGTTCCAGTAAGACAGCAGTCACTTGGCAGCAGCATGAGTAGGCCACAGAGTGGCACAATGACAAATGCAGGAGGTGGCAGCAACATTAGGCACCCACAAAGTGGCACAATGACACAGTGTGGAGATGACGTCATCAACAGCAGCAGCATGAGGTCAGAGACTGGCACAATGACAAATTCTGGAGGTGGCACCAACAAAAGTAGGCCACAGAGTGGCACAATGACAGAGAGTGGAGGTGACGGCAGGAGCAACAGCATGAGGTCAGAAAGTGGCACAATAACACAGTGTGGAGGTCATGGCAGCAGCATCAGCAGCAGCATGAGGTCATAGAGTGGCACAATGACAGAGTGTGGCGGCGGGTGGCACTACTAGTCCCTGGTAAAGATGGTGGGAGGCAGATGGAGAAACTGGCAGCAGATGTGTGGCATCAGGCGGGTGGTGGCATCAGAATAGGGGCTGAGGTAGGTAGTTAGAATCCAGACTCATTTCTCAAAGTATTGGGGAGGAGTCATGGCTGATGTAATCTGAAGCCTAAGGCATTGGTGTGTGGAAATCCTAGCCGATCCACGCCTGATTCCTCTTGACATAGGTCAGTTGTTCCACAGTTCCCGTGGACACGCGGGTTCTCCTTGGGGTAACTATGGCCCCCGCCGTACTGAACACCCGCTCTGATGCCACACTACTGGCCGGGCAGGACAGCTTCTCCACTTCAAACTCGGCAAGTTGCGGCCACACATGACCTCAGTTTGGCTGCCCACCAGCTCTTCTTCCTGGGGTGTGCTAGTGCTGTCCAAGTAGGCCACCACCTGTTGGTTCAGGGTCTGCTCCAGGTCCTGATGCTGCTGCTGGCGACTGCCCACCTCACAAGGCGGGTGAAGGAAGCTGCTCATCAGCGACTACAGACTTAGGTGGCTGCTGATGGAGCTGGTACTGCTCCTACCTCCCCACCTACCCACAGCAGCCGCGGCAGTAGTACATGAGCGCTTAGGAACACCCCGGTCAGACCTGTCAGATGAGGGATGATGCCGCACATAGGCAGCGGCCAACTGACTACGGAGCATTTCTCTATAGTATTTGAGTTTGTCCTCCCTCTCAGCAGCTGGGAAAAAGGCTCCCATTTTGGACCGGTAGCGAGGGTCCAATAGGATGGAGAGCCAGAAGTCATCCCTCTGCCGGATGCTGACTATTCGGCTGTCACTAGCCAGGCAAATCAGCATGCTGCGGGCCATCTGCACAAGTGACTCCGAGTGACTCCCTGCCTCCATCTCCACTGTATACTGCCACGGTGCTTGCAAGTCATCTGCCTCATCTTCCTCATCCCCATCTACCTCCTCCAGCTGCTCCTGCTCCTCCTCTCCTGTCAACTGGGTAGAAAATCCACTCATTTCACCAGACAATGCTTCTGCTCCAATGTCCTCCTCCTCCAGTTCAGTCCCCACCAGACTCATGTGGCCGTGAGATGTAGTCGCCACGTCTCCCGTCCCCTGCCCAGACAGATTTTTCAGCATCTGTTCCAGGACATGAAGCAGTGGAATGATGTTATTCATCCCGTAGTCCTGGCGACTGACAAATAACGTGGCCTCCTCAAATGGGCCTCAGCAAATGGTCGGTGTCACGCATGAGCTGCCACTGGCTGACATCAAAGTTACACAGGGGAGAACTCCTGTCTGCCTGGATCATCAAAAAATCGTTAATGGCCTTTCTCTGTTCATACAGTCGGTCCAACATGTGCAGGCTGGAATTCCAACGGGTGGAAACATTGCATATCAGCGTGTGTTCTGCCGCTGCAACTCGAGGAGGGTGTTCCTGGCTTTGTAGAAATGGATGAAGTGCATGCACAGTTTCCTGGCCATTTTCAGAATCTTCTGAAGATCGGTGGAAGACTTCAGGAACCTTTTCACAAACAGATTGAATACATGCGCCAGGCAGGGCGCATGCACCATCCCTCCTCGATGCAGTGCGGGCATCATGTTCCTCCCATTGTCCGTCACCATGGTTCCGATTTGCAGTTGGCATGGTGAAAGGCACACATCGATTTCTTGCTGCATGACATGGAGCAGTTCCTCGCCGAGGCAAGCTAGGTGTAGAACTGCGTGACACCGCTGTGCCCTACACATGTGGTATGATGGAGCAGTACTTGTGGAGGCTGAGATGGTGGCAGTGGTGGAGGAGGAGGCGGCGGACATTGGCGCAGGAGCAGCAGTTTGACAACGTGGAGAAGAAAGCGGCGTCTCCTGTCCAAGTTGTTGGTGTGGCTGGGCAGGAAGCACATTCACCCAGTGGGCCGTAAAGGACATGTACTGGCCCTGACTGTAGTTACAGCTCCACACGTCCACGCTGCCGTGCACCTTCGAACAAACCGATAAGCTCAAGGACTGGCCCACCTTCTGTTCTATATATTTCTGAAGGGCTGGTACTGCTTTTTTGGAAAAGAAATTACGGCTTGGAACTCTCCACCTCGGCTCGGCACAGGCCATTAATTCTCTGAACGGTGCAGAGTCCACCATTTGGAAAGGGAGGGACTGCAGTATCAACAACTTGGACAGGAGCATGGTTGGACGCATACTGTTGTCTCTTTGCAATTGCCTCGTTGAACGACTGCTGGCGCCATGAGTAGCGAGGAGCCGGAGCATCTGGCCCGGGAGATGATGGCAAAGAGAAACAGCTCCCTTCTGCAGAGGTGGTGGAGCCTTGAGTGGCTGAAATGGCATGCATGTCACTGGGTGCTGCTGCGGCGGCAGGATGGACCACCACATCTGAGCCATGTTTCTCCCAGGCCACCGGATGGTGACGCTGCATGTGTTCACGTAGGGCCGTGGTGCCAACGTTAGCTCCCTGGGCCCGCTTCACTTTCTGCCCACAGATTCTACAAATACCCATATTCGGCTCCTTCGGTGTCTCAGCAGAGAACTGCCACACTGTCGAGTAGCTGATTTTACTGCAAATGCTCCGCACTGAGTGACTACTACCGCTGCTGCCTCGCTGAGCCCCTGTGCCGCCTCTTTCTTGGACCTGCGAAGCGGGTTTTCTACCCCGTGGCCGCTTGGCTCCCGACCTCGCACTGCTGCTACCCTGCTGACTCACGGCCACACTACCCACTGGCTGGCTGCGCCGCTGCCTGAGGCGCAAGCTGACACCCTCTTCTCCTGACGATGATGAAGCCCTTGCTTCACCCGGCTCCCAAATGTGGTCGGCTACATCATCATCAATTATTGTTTGATCTTCACTGCTGTCCTCCTCAACGGTCTTGGTATGCAGAAGCTGACCCCTTTCAACATGACCTCCCATGCCACTCTCCGCATCCATATTTTGCCGCCTACTGCAAGAATCAGGGGATATTGGCCCCATTTCTTCGCTGTCAAGTAGCTGCTGACTGTCCTCAAATTGCTTATCCTTGCTGTATAGTGGCGCTGAGCCCAGACCACATAGTAGCTCTCTGGCTGAGGGAACTGGATGGGACAGAGGCGGGTTGAGGACAGGTGAGGGCCGCTGACCCGCTCCCGGGCCATGACAACTAAGGGTTGTGTCTGATGTCCCCTCCCTCCCCACACCCCGACTCTTGGCTGGGGTTGTCACATGTCATCTGGGAGGAAGTGGATGACCTAGTCAACAAACCAAGAACCCTTGGGTTGCTGGTCAACACACGGCCGCTTGATGACACCGGCAGTTCTGGTCTCACCAGGTGAGCCCTGCTGCGATGTCCCCTTACTGTGTTGCGACCTGTGCCTGCTCCAGGAATGTTTGTGCCGCTGCCACTCGCATGTGAAGAACCTGCCACCTCTCTGTCTGACATACTGTTTGTTCTAAAATGTACAGACACTGTTTGATGAAGATATCTGTATATGATAATTACACACCCTGTATTTGACTCCAAATGAACCCACTAACAAGCTTGGGTAACCCTTGGATATAAATTGGGCTCCACAAATGGGCAGGAAAAATTTTATTGTATGTGCCGTTTAAAAACTCTGTGTATTTTACTGAATAGAAAAGCGCAAACAGGCTTAATTAACCTTCGGATATGAATTATGCTACACTGTTTCTTTTACTGACTACAACAGCAGAAAAACGTTTAATTAACCATTGGATCTAAATTGCGCAAAAGAAATTAGCTGCCAAAAATTACCAGCTATGTAGCGTGTTAAAACGACGTGTATTTTACTGACCACAACAGCAGAAAAAAACTTAATTAACCCTTGGATATGATTTATGCTACAGGCAAAATTTCTTCTTTGCCGTTGAAAAAACACCGTTTATTTTACTGAGCACAACAGCAGAAAAACGCTTAATTAACCCTTGAATCTAAATTGCGCAAAAGAAATGAACTGCCAAAAATGAAGTGGTATTTGGATTGTAAAAAAGCTGTTTCTTTAACTGAATACAACACCAACAACAGGCTTAGATAACCCTTGGATATTCAATGTGCTCAACAACTGAGCAGATAGCATTAATATGTATATGCAGCTGAATTGAACGAACACTGGACTTCAATTCCAATACCCCACAAAATCAAAACGTAAGAGAAGCAGTCTGTGAGAAAAGCTGTGACACCCCCCCAAAAATCGCTGTTTAAAAGGTCTTTCTTTTGCGTGAGATCTCTGATACTGGAGCTACAGCAGCTACAACACGGCACAGAGAGAGCAGTGTGAGCTGCCAGCATCCCGTCTGGACTTATATAGTGCGGTGACGTCACAGAATCCCGCCGGTTGCTGATTGGCTTCATCTCTGCACATGTCATTTAGGCTACTCCTTTCTTCCTCCCAGAGTTCTTCGCCCCATGTAACGCCATGTGCTCGCAGCCATTTTATCTATTAAAAACACACTTCGTTCCCGCGAATCACCCCAAACTTCGACTTCGTTCAGAATCGAATTTTTCCTGAAATTCTAAACGAATTCCACTTCGTTAGAATTGATTCGCCCATCTCTAGTGATAACATGTAGAGGGATCTAATGTTGCCGGATCTAATGTTAATTGCTTTTTCTTCCTGACTCCCCCACCCTTTTTTATATTCTTTCCTCCCATGCCTGTCCACAGGGGCGTTGCTAGGGTCCTAAAAGATCCGGGGCACGGGCCCCTCTGTTATATTTTTTCTTAATAAGGCTGGGTTCACGCAGCATTTTTTTTATGGCACATAGTTAACTGCGGCACCTATATTTATAGATAAAGAAATATACACTGTCTACACTGTAAAATGAAAACGCTGAATAATTTGCCTATTTTAAAAGCCTTATCTATGTATTCTAGTGTAATAACTGCTGAATAATAGTCATGCAGTTGCCAAATAATGCACCTATACATGGAGCATATATCTCAGAATAAATACTACTGTCATACTGTTACTTTACAGATCATTGTACCAAGACCAATAGTACCTATAATACCACTACATGAGGATCCGATATAACTGCCATACCATGACCGCCACATAGTGAATACCAGTGTACGTAGGATCTACAGTCATGTAAGTAATTACATTGAGATTACATTTAGTGACTCACAGGTGACGCTATTTCATATCAAAGTCATTCTCTTTCCCTTTTCTTCTCCATCCATCCCATATCTTCTCCCGACATGACTCGTCTCTGCAGAATTTATGACACAAACATCTTAAACTTGTAATTTTTCCAGCACATACCTACCCGTGTGCCATTCTATACAAAATCCCCATCCATAGCACCCTAAATAGTAATAATGAACACTATGTCTCAAATAGTAATAGTATCCCTAGGCAGTAAAAGTGCCCCTCGACTGCTATAAAGGGCTCCTGTTTGTGCACCCAGATGTATTCTTCTTTTGTATCCCTATATAGTAGGTAAACACCCAATATGGTAGGTAGATACACCAAAAATTATGTAGGCAAATAGGTAGACCCCAATTAAGCAGGCCCCCTCATAAGATAGGTTGCCTACCCCACAATGGATAGGTAAATAGGCATCCATCAGGTAGGTATATGGCCCCACAGTTAAGTAGGTACATAGGACCCTAATTAGGTAGGCATATAGGCTCCCATTAAGGTAGGTCAGTATATAGGCTCCCCATCAGGTCTGTAAATACATAGGCCCTCCAAAAGGTAAGTAAATCTATAGGCCCCTTATTGGTTAGGCAGGTAAATAGGACCATGTTAGGTAGGTAAGTATATAAGCCCCCCATAAGGTAGGTATATCAGCCACCCATTTGGTAGGTAAATATGTAGGTCCGCCCCATTAGGTAGGTAGATTATGTGTGTATATATATATATATATATATATATATATATATATATATTATATATATATATATATATATATATATGCCCTCTGTTAGGAAGGTTACCATATAGGTATTTGATTAGGTAGATACATTTATAGGCCCCCTGTTAGGTAGATATATAGGCAAAAACCAAAACAGAGGAACTAACACTAGTTCAGAGGACCAAAAAGAATAAATAATAAACACACTACTTAAAGGGCACTCGTACGGGACAAGGACTAAAAACTAAAAAATCCCTATAGAGCCCATGGAAGGGCAACTATAACACCCTTAGCTATACACAAAACAGGAAAATCGCCCCAATAAGGGCGGTCCTGGCAGGAGCCTGACCCTGCAAACACTGACCCTAAAGAAAACCTATAGGTCCTATCCCAACATGTTTCGATCCTCCTACATAAATCGCATCAGGGGGTGATGAGGAGCAGGGACCGACAGGTACAAGAAACCAAATACAATATAAAGAGGTAACAGATGCACAAAAAGGTTACCTCACAGTGAACTGCACAAGAGATATACTCACGCAACCTCCTTTATGATTATAAAGAGAATGCGAGTTTAGGCAGCACAAAATAGGGTTCAGGCATCAATAGCCTCATGAGAGAGTCCTGCAAAGCAGAACAATGCAGGAAACAGTTGTGTCCCGCACCCTGTAAGGGTGTCCCAGCAGTGGCCAGGTAAATGGAGATATATAGGCCCCCAATAGGTAAGCATGTATATTGATTCCTGTTAGGTAAGTATACAGCCCCCTATTTGGTATATAGCCCCCTATTAGGTATATAAACTGCTGTTAGCCGTAAGGTTTTTATGGGAAACCCCCTATTAAGTATATAGGCTACTGTTAGGTAGGTATATAACCCCCTATTAAGTATATAGGCTGCTCTTAGGTAGGTATATAGCCCCTATTAAGTATATAGGCTGCTGTTAGGTAGGTCTATAGCCCCTATTAAGTATATAGGCTGCTGTCAGGTAGACAGCACCTCCTAGATATATAGCTCCCTATAAGGTATATAGCCCCGCTCAACCCAAATTAGGTAACCAGGAATGCAGTTTCATATATATATATATATATATATATATATATATATATATATACACACACATACACACTCCCTTGTGTATACACCTTCCCTCCCAATTAGGTAAGTAAACCCCCGAAAGTTACTTTTTAAGGCAAGTTAAAGTAAGAAAAAATCACTTACCTGTCCTGGGCTGTCCCCATGCAGCTGGGTCTTTCAGCTTCCATCCTGTGCGGGTCGACATGATGCGCTGACGTCATCGCACCCGAACGTGATGATGGCACTCTACAGCGCCGCGGACTCTCGTCTGGACAGATGTGGCCGGCTGCAGGAGTAAACAGCGGTACGGATAGACGGGGGTATTTCTGCTGTACTTCCCCTGCACCCCCCCCCCCCCTCCTCCCTCCCTGCAGTGCTCACAGTAAGCTGGCGGCAGCCGCAGCAGAGAATGTTACTGAGTGCTGCCGGCTGCCGCATACACCGCACCACTGAGTAGTGGCGCGGCGCCGCGCTTCACTGCTCACTTAGGGAGGCGGGCGCCGGGCGGGAATTTTAAATAGTAGCGCGGCGCCGCATCTACTCTCTGATCAGCAATGTGGTGCCGCGCCACAGTGTTGATCAGCCGCCGGGGACAGCATGATAATGCCTAGCGACGCCCCTGCCTGTCCAGTTGCTGCCCTCTCTGCTATTAGTAGCAACTGCTCTTAGTTCTCATGCAGTGATTGACTATTGTCTCGTTTACACCTTGTTTCAGCCCTGAGTTTTAAGTATTGAAATTTTCCTCCTTGAAGAGGGGAATCTCTCTTTTCAACAGTATTTTCTGAATAACCTCACTAAGATCTAAGTTGTCCTGGTTTATGTTAGACTACGTTTCATTTGTTTGCATTGTATTTGTCACTTTTTTGTGTGTATAACCTTCCTAATGTCTCCCTTGCTTTCTTTGCTGGACAGATGAGGGATATCTGGAAAAAATGTTTTAAGAGGTTCGGCTCTGATGCTTCTCCTATGACCTCGTTCTTGTTTCACCTATTGCTTATAGAGACTCTAACGAGCCTGAGGATGAAACCATGGTTTGAATGCAGACTGTTTAGGTTTACAGATATATTGAATTAAAAACAAGAAAGCTATTAATATTTTCTAAGCCCCAAACTCTCCATGGCCTTTCATCCTCTGGTGAGTACATTTACTTGCAGATAGTCGCTTCCAACGTTCAGTTCTTGGGACTGATGTAGTGTCCCAACCCCCAGTGTTCGAGAGCTTGTGCAGGGAAGGAGTGTTCACTAAAAGTTTAATTTTGGCAATATATAAAATGCTTGTTACCCTATCTTCTGACTTGTCCCAGTGCATGCTTAAAATTTACAAATGCCATGAGTAGCTAGGTGTTTCACTACCAAATGGCAGAAAATTTGAAAACAAACAGCTCTTTCCTTGTTGTCAATTGCACACAAAGTAAACCAATATAAAATCTTGATGTATTGGTATCACATTCTTGCCCCGTTACATAAACTGATTAAAGCTATCCCAAATAAATGTTGGCAATGTGATGCATTGAATGCTCATCTGCAACATAAGTTTTGGGACTGTTTCACAATCAAACCTTTCTGGAAACAAGTTCAATTACTAGTGCTGGAAATAACGTTTGTTAGGGTCCCTTTAAACCCTCAGATATACATTTTGAACATTCTCATCATCTGTTAGGAAGGTTATGGGGTATACTATTTTTGTATATTCTGACAGCTGCTAAATGCTGGATTGCTAAATTTTAGAGACCGACATCCATACCATCCCAATTGGATTAGTATTAAAGGTAAGTATATACAAAAAAGGGAAAGAAAAAAAAAAAGCATAAAACATAGCTTTTAATAAATCTAAAAGATACACTATTAAGCACTGTATTATAGTATATATTTAGATAATGCAAATATTTATTACGTAAGAGAAAATGGGACAACATACTGTCAAAACAAAAAAAGAGTGGGCCAACCTAGTAGACTCTAGGGGGCTAGAAAACTAGGCCAACCCTACAGATACAGGGTGATCGCCCCGATAAGGGCATCCCTGTCAGGAAGCCAACCCTAGTAGTCCCTCCTCAGACAAAAAGTCCCGACATGTTTCGATCCTCTCTAACGATCAGTGGATTTCCTCAAGGGACAGATAACAGGGAAACTAGAAGGACAAACAAACTTATACCCAGCTATAAAGATGGAATACTGGGATATAGTGTAAAAACATACGCCAACATATCCTTATCAATAAAGCATCAAGGACTTCAATTCGTGAGAAATATATGAGCGCCAGAATTATATGTGCATAGAATGGCTTATGCAGACATCAGTAATGTGTAGGAGAAATACATAAGGTCCGGACTAAGTTTCACTTAGGTATATACATGTCAGACTGTACTAATAATGACAGTCTTGACTCCCAGAAACTATATGCAATGTGAAAACCAAGTCTGTGGAGTCGGATATATAATATATATATAAATAATAAATTGGTACAGTTAGTTCAATGCAGTGCCAAGAGCAAGAGGAATTGGGTCTTGCCAGTGCTACTGCTACCATATCTTCAGCCTCATCAGAGGAGGAGTGTAATTTTGAAAAGTATTTGGATTACATGGAGCAGGTAAAGCATTGCCGCAGGGAAAAAGATTTCCATAGCAAACAGACTGACCAGCTTTCAGCAAAATTTTTACTTGCTTTCAAAGAAGTAGAAGAGTTCAACCATTCAGAATTGACTGTGCATGAGGCAATTCCTTTATACTCTGACATGGTTAGAGATGTTGCCCATGTGGTCACCGTTTTGTCCCCAACCCAAATTAATGTAGAGAGGCCGTTCTCTAGCCTGGAAATAATGAGATCAGATTTCAGGTCATCTAAGAAGGAGCATCTGATGGAGGCGATACTATTTCTCAAAACAAATTCATAGACTCCACAAATGAAATTCAGTACATTTTTGTTGAAAACTTTTTTTCCCCACTTACTGCAGCGTTTTGTGTATTTACAATTTTTAAAGTTTTTATGTTCTATAGTTGTATCCAATATATTTTACACTGATAAACAAATGGTTGACAATGTTTTGAAACTTTTTACTTTCAGGCTCCATCTCTCACCATCGCTGCAGCTTTCAACGTGAGACTGCCATCATTTTATAGACAATCATCTCGGCTATCTCATACATAATTTTGACCTGCAACTATTGAGCATATGCTTAGTTCTGCAAATGCTTCTCATGTAACTTCATTGTTACTGTTTTGCTCCTGGTAATGGGACAATCTTTTTCTTCTTCTATACTACAAATTACAACCTGTTCTGACATTCCCCAATAGCTCAGTGTATTATTAGGCTGATTCCCAAGCGAAAGGTCACTGGTTCGAACAGCCATGAAGAAGATTTCCCAAGAAAAGCAGCATCATCCAGCTCATCAAGAACGGTCTCTCGGCCAAGAAAATTGCCAAACTGCATTATGTGAGGCCATGACAGCTGGAAGACTATGAAATGAAGTCCATTCATCCATTCAAAAGCCAAGAGGTGGACATCCAGGCAAAATATTAGTCAACAAGTTCTGTCAGTTCTAAAGCGACAGACACGGCAGTGGAGGTGGCTTGCATGTTTCAGAACAGTGAGATCAGACGTCCATGCAATCACAATGCAACAAGCATTACACAGGAATGATGGCTCTAAAAAAGTGAAGAAGCCTTGACTTCAATCTTGTCATGAGAAGCATTTTCTCGAGTTTGCAAAAAATATGAAAAATGAAAGAGATGAGAGATGAAAGTCAATAGACTGGGCTCTGATGGGTACAACTGGTTTTGTAAGTATCAAGGGAAAAGGGGCTAATGGATCGAGAAATTGAAGAAACTGTCAATTTCGGTGGAGGAAGCCTGATGATATGGGGTTGTTTCACAGCCAAAAATGTTGGATACTTGACCAGGATTGATGTTGATCTCAATGCTGAGCTATATGTATCCTACAAGATGAGTTACTTCATATACTCAAGTGCTATGGGTATGAAAAAGACAACAGTGTTCCAGCAGGAATGGTTCAATGACAGTGAAGTAGAGTTGCTGTATTGGCCCCCACAGTCCCCAGACCTGAACCCAATCGAACACTTGTGGGTAGAGTTGAAGAAAAAGCTGTATTTGTACCCAGGTCAAGTATGCACCAACATTGGTAATGTGTAAAAGAGAGCTGGGAACTGATTTTGGTCAAGAGATGCTTGAATCTGATCCAGAGCATGCCCAGATAGATTAGGGTAGTGCTGAAAGCCAAAAAGGTGGATATAATAATAATATTTATTTATTTATATAGCACCAACATATTCCGCAGCACTTTACAATATAGAGGGTATATGTACAGACAAACCAGACATTACATTATAAAAAAAGCTACTTACAATTGAGACACGAGGTGTCAGGGCCCTGCTCGCAAGAGCTTACAATCTATTAGGGTGTATGGGTGAAACAAAGGGTGAAAAGTGCTTGGTTTACAATGGTCCAGCCATGTTACATAAATATGGGGTAGTATACATAAATAGTGGATGAACCTGCCACCCAGACCGTACAACTATATACAGTTAAGTGCCTGTGGGTGTCAAAGTGTAGGAAGTGACGAATGTGTGACAGAATTTAGGAGGTTAACAATTAGGGATCTTGTTGATCTGAGTTTTCAGAGCGCACTAAAAACAGTGAGGGTTGTGAGTGTGCCTGATCACATAGGGTAACATGTTCCAGAGAACTGGTGCAATACGTGTAAAATCTTAGAGATGGGCATGGAAGGTAAGGATGAGTGAGGTGTGTAATCTCAGATCAGTAGCAGAGCGGAGAGACCAGGTAGGGTGGTAGACAGAGATGAGGGAGGAGATGTAGGACGGTGTAGCGCTGTGGAGAGCCATATGGGTGAGAGGGATTAGTTTATGTTGTATTCTATACTGAATGGGCAACCAGTGCAGTGACTGACACAGGGTAGAGGCATCAGTATAGCAGCTGGAAAGAAAGACAAGCCTAGCTGCTGCACTCAGGACAGATTGGAGAGGCGAGAGTTTACAGAGAGGAAGACCAACAAGTAGGGAGTTACAGTAGTCAAGACAGGAAAGAATAAGAGCAACAATAAGAGTCTGGGTTGTTTCCACAGTGAGAAAAAGACGGATTCTGGAGATGTTCTTGAGGTGCAGGTGACAGGAGCAGGCAAGGGATTGGATATATGGGGTGAAGGACAGATGAGAATCTAGTATAACCGCAAGACAGCGGACCTGCTGCCTAGGAGTTATGATGGTGCCACACAGAGAGAAATAGGGTGAGGATGGTTAGTAGATGGTGGGATGACTAAAAGTTCAGTTTTAGTGAGGTTTAGTTTAAGACGGAGAGAGGACATGATGTCAGAGACAGCGGACAGACAGTCACTGGTGTTTTGTAGCAGGGCAGGAGTGATGTCTCGGGAGGAGGTGTATAATTGGGTGTCATTAGCTTAAAGATGGTACTGGAAGCCAAATCTGCTGATGGTTTTTCCAATGGCAGCTGTGTAAATTGAAAAGAGGAGAGGACCAAGAACGGATCCTTGTGGAACCCCAACAGCAAGAGGAGAGGAGGTGGAACTTGAAAATGAGATACTGAAGGAGCGGTCAGAGAAACTTTGAAACTTTGAAAATTTGAAACTTTGGCTAGAGCAGTTTCTGTGGAGTGTGGAAACCTGATTGCAGAGGGTCAAGAACAGTGTTAGCAAAGAGATAGTGGATTAGTCGAGAGTAGATCAAGCGTTACAGATTTACCAACAAAATAATAAAAATTAACATTTTGATTTTTAGGTGCAAAACAGTAAAAATGCAGTTACATGACAATCTGCAGAACTAAGCAGATGCTAAATACTTGTAAGTCAAATTTATGCATAAGATAGGTAAGATGATTGTCTATAAAATAATGGTAGCCTCATGTACAAAGCTGTAGTGGATGGTAAGATATGGAACCTGGAAGCCAAAAGATCAAAACTGTGTTACCACTTTGTTTGTATGTTCTACCTAAATAGCTTTATTCTTGTATCATAAGGTGATAAGAAGCCTGATGTTACCATTTTACTACAGTAAAGCTATCACTTGAACATGCGCCATGTATGAGGGAAGAATGAAGAAATCAGGCGATACCTTTTGAGGCTGAGTGTATTTGATGGTGAGCTTTCGAGAGTACTAGCTCCCTTCTTCAGACATGATGTTATACAAGATAATGAAAATAAACAAGACATTTTATACACAAAAGACATGGATCTTCAAAGAAATTTAGAATCTTTTAAAATATCAAAATGGAATATAAGCAGAGAAGTCATTTACAACAGGTCAAGAAATCAACAACCTGGAAACTTGTGAGGCGTGATTTGTGGTCCTCACAGTTCACACATAGTTTGACATAAAGCTGGCATGGATATTTTATCCATTTTGCAGAGTTTTACATTTTTGCATTAATTTAAATTCCCACTCCTTTCTCTCCTGTTGTGTTTTAAAATGTCCCATTAAAACCACAATCTTCAATACAGTGGTCCTCTCTGGAAAAGTATGCAGCCACTGGAAGATCAGTTCTGCTGTTATTAATAGTGAATCTGTGTGAGTTCATGCGTTGGCTGTGTCTCTGCCCTGTTTCCCCCACATAGAGGCCTGTGCTGGGACATTGCACACACATTATCAGATACACCACATTGCTAGACCTGCAGGAAAATGTCCCCCTAATTCTGTGCACCTGCTTTGACTGTGGGACAGGTACACTGTCAGTTGTGTGGATGTGCCTGCAGGTCTTTCACCTGTTTTGCAGGCAGGGTGAGGTGCCATTTTCAGTTGGGGCCTTCAGGGCACTCGGGACAATAATACGCCGCAGGTTTGGTGGTTGCCGAAAGGATAGAAAAGGGGCCACTGGGAATATTTCTTTAAATCTGTTGTCTATATGTAGCACAGAAAAACACCAAAACTTAGCCATAGATGGTAAAAAATATATACATTTTATTGAGAAAAACTCCATAAAAATACAAAAATGTAAATATAAAAAGGAATACAAACACACAACCAAACAAAATGCTGCTACAACAACCCTCCAAAAACAACAGGGAAAGTAGACACACCCATATATCAGAAAACAGGCTGAGATCAAATATAAATGATACAATATCTTAAAGCATAGCACATACTTAGCAAAGTGTCACCCAGTGTATGGAGGGGAGCAGTACACCCTGACACACGTTTCGCCTATGGCTTCTTCAGTTCATACTCCACCACAACTATTTTGCCTTTGGAGAGGACCTATATCTACAGCCAATGGGAACTTCAATAGGGTCCAGATGTGCGCCTCAGTATGCAAACCTCTTTATGGCAGAACTGGAAGGAGCATATCTATCCACATGCACTACCAAACCCATGATGTACCTCCGTTATATCGATGATATCTTTGTCATCTGGACTGCGGGCAGGGAGGCCCTACTTCCACAATGACTTCAATAACTTTCACCTCACCATCAACCTTAAACTTACCTATTCAGAGAGTAAAATCCACTTTCTGGATACCACAATACACATCAAAGACCACCGGCTACTCATATCAGTATACCACAAACCCACAGAAAGAACGACCTACCTCAGAAACTACAGCTTCCACCCCAAGCACACAAAACAATTCATTATATACAGCCAGGCTATACGGTGCAATCGTATTTGCTCTGACAAGACAGACCTGGACAAACACCTCCTGGATCTGAGGACAAAATTTCTTCAATTGGGATACAAACCAAAAGTGACTGACAATCAAATCAGCAAAGTGGCCGCCATCAACAGAGACAATCTACTTACATACAAAGAGACCCAGAATGAAGAACGAGTGCCCCTAGTTGTCACCTACAACTCACAGCTGGAGATCCTACGAAAGATTGCCAAGGAACTCCAGCCAGTGCTACATAGAGACAAAAGACTTAAAGAAATATACCCAGTCCCCCCTCTCCTATCCTTTCGGCAACCACCAAACCTGTGGCATATTATTGTCCGGAGTACCCTGAAGGCCCCAACTGAAAATGGCACCTCACCCTGCCTGCAAAACAGGTGCAAGACCTGCAGGCACATCCACACCACTGACAGTGTACCTGTCCCAGAGTCACAGCAGGTGCACAGAAATAGGGGGACATTTTCCTGCAGGTCTAGCAATGTGGTGTATCTGATAATGTGTGTGCAATGTCCTAGCACAGGCCTCTATGTGGGGGAAACAGAGCAGAGACACAGCCAACGCATGAACTCACACAGATTCACTATTAATAACAGCAGAGCTGATATTCCAGTGGCTGCACACTTTTCTAGAGAGGACCACTGTATTGAAGATTGTGGTTTTAATGTGACATTTTAAAACACAATGGGAGAGAAAGGAGTGGGAATTTAAAATAATGCAAAAATTTTAAACTCTGCAAAATGGATAAAATATCCATGCCAGCTTTATGTCAAACTATGTGTGAACTGTGAGGACCACAAATCACGACCTGATTGCTAAGAGATAACAAGCAGGAATTACTGATGTCTCTGTCATGCCTCACAAGTTTCCAGATTGTTGATTTCTTGACCTGTTGTAAATGACTTTCCTGCTTATATTGCATTTTGTCATTTTAAAAGATTCTAAGTTTCTTTGAAGATCATGTTATTGTGTATATAATGTCTGATTTTTTCAGTATCTTGTATAACTCCATGTCTGAACGAAGGGAGCTAGGACTCTCTCTGAAAGCTTGCCATCAAATATACTCAGTTTCAAAAGGTATCGCCTGATTTCTTCACTCTTCTACTACTTTCTATGGCTAACACGGTACAACATTATACCATGTATGAGGGAGTCAGGAGTCAGAGTCAGGGAAATTGAAAAGTCTGAGCTTTGGCTTACCAATTCCACAGCCCTGGCGAAAACCACTTTAGAAGTATAGAAATTTCCTATGTAGTTGTTGTCATACCCCTAAACTGCTCTTTTGTCACTGCAATTATAAAAATGAATGTCTGTACAGGATGCATCAAGCCTGCCCACATCAAATAGCCCCTTAAAAATATCTAATCACTAAAAGGTTGAATGAAAAAAAGGAGCTTTGCTTTAATGATTCCAGTTAAATCAATGTAGCAAGAACTATAGAGATCTATCATACTAGAACTACCGGATTGTAAAACTTTGTTAATAAATGATGCTTCATAAGTTTGTAGAAGAAGGTCTGTGCTAAGCTTTCTAATGGTTCACAACTCCAAACAAATCAAAGTAAGGAGCTTAGAGAGGAGGAAACAATAAAATAAATTGACAGTGAATAGATCACTCACAAGGGATTGAACAGTAAATCATATGTAAATGTTTATACTAAATGAAGATTACAGAGAAGGAAAATATTCTACATTCCTGTGGTGGGACATTATCCAGAGCTTAGAGCACTGATAAATAGAATTATCTATATAGGGCCATTTTGTAGTGCAATGTACATCTATGATCTCTGAAGGCCTTTTCTAAAGCTTCATTAGCAATAACTATTTTCTGCATACCACTTTGTGACAGATAAAAAGGCCTAATTATAAAGACTTCCTTCATTTCAGCCATTTCTTTCAACTCATTTCACTACTGTTCCTTTTCTTTATACATTACATCTATAAAACCTGATATTATGGGAAGCAAAGGGCTGTAATTTGTACATCATGGTATCAGAAAGAATAGACAGCCTTTAACTACGTAACTCGGGTAGTAGCATAAGAGCAAAAATAAAAATAGTTAGGGACTACATCCTAGTGATGGAGCACCTGATGCAGGCTATACGAATTCATCCAACCATCCAGGGGCTCCGGGTTGGAGACCTACATTTTAAATCCTCAGCCTTCGCAGACGACTTACTGCTATAGTTGACGGGACCCTTCTTCTTCCTCTCCCTGCAGTGCTAGAGGTACAGGAAGGAAAATTACAGTTGATTTAGCTCACACAAAAATCAACATGACAAAGAGCTCCGCCCAGGGGTTTTATATCCGTCTGCTCTACTATCTCACCTGAAATCCTCATTTCCGTTTTCCTGGGAAATCTTACGTCCTCATTTAAGAATTCCTGGAAGTGCAATTCCCCTCTAAGCCTGAGAGACTCTTGATTTTTAAATTTTATCCCTATGCTCTCTAAAATCAAACAAGACCTCTTGAAGTGGGACAGGAGGGATTTTCTCTTGGATCGGTGAGGATTAATATCCTTAGATGAATTTCTTACCGAGCCTCTTTACCTATTTCAGGTCCATCCCACTTTTGATTCCCTAGGTACCTTCTTCAATGATTTGCGTTAAACTGACTTCCCATTTTTGTGTGGGCAAAACGGTCAGATCCCAGGTTAGTGAGACCACATCCTATCGAAACAAGTCAATGGGGGGGACTGCTTTCGCTGAATTCCAGGCCTAGTACTAGCCGCGGTTATAGCGGTACGTACACTCGATGCTTTTCGAGTCGATACCCCTTAAACTGTTGGAATCTCCCTGGAAAAACCAGAAGGAATTTGGCGCCCCTTAGCGGCACTTCTGGATCCCGTAGTCCACACTGTCGAGAGATGCGCTCCGCTCAACTCCCCTGATTGCGTAATTCGTCAGTATTAGTAGTGAGCAGGGACCTAACGCCTCAAGCTAAAGGGTTCCTTCATGGTGGGCCTTGCACCCCTATATTTATTACTAGGGAAACCCGGGGGTCCGAGGACTCTGGCACTGTACTTTCAACTCTGCTGGGCCCTGGAACGTCATCCTTGTCTGTGTGGTATGTGCTACGATAGTGGAACGTTGAAAACATTGAGGATTTTTTTGTGGGGAGACCCCAGCCGTCACAAGGTTTTGCTAGGTTCTCGTACTATCACTCTGTGCATCATACTCTGAGTGGAAGCACTCCTTAAAACTACATCGACCTCTATCGTATTTGGAAAATGGTGTTTGGGTGGGACCCCGGTGAGACGCCCCCTCTCGAGCCTGTTTGCTCTCCTGCTGGCTATGCCAATCTACTGGGATGCTTTCCTTTCCAGGGAGTTGGGAGAAGGAGTTGGCTATGAACTTCTCGGATGGGGATTGGGACCGAGGGCGTTTTACTGACACATTAAATCATCCTATTTCCTCTAAGGCCCATGAAACTAAACTATAAGGTTACTCACTTAGGTGGGTACCGGGTCCCTGGCCTTTACTGAGCGTCCAAGTTCCCTGGCTCTCCCTGATTTTGCTGGCGGTTGCAATGCTGAAAGAGGAACCTGGGACCCAATCTGGTGGGAGTTGCCTGTATTAGCAGCCTTCTGGCTTGGGGTGTCGACATTATCTTCCGAATCACGGTGATAAAACCTACAAAAAACCATTGACAGCCATTCTTCTCTTTACCTTCCCCCTGCCCAAGGATCCCTGAAGTCCCATATCATCGTATTCCTGCTTCTCGGCATGCAAAGACGATTATTCCAAGACTGTGGCTCTCCAACTACCTGCCCCTCCTTACCGATTGGTTCAAAGAAATACGGACTCTGCAGAGATTGGTGGTATTGTCAGGAAGGATTCACCACACTCAGCTTAGTAACGGTATGTACATACCTGGGGGCGATTGGATTACCTTCTGCAAGACACAGATGGCTTATCGTACTTGCGATCGACCCTGACATGTGATAGCTTTTTCTTTCTCTTGGTCTGCAGTGATCAAAGATACAAGGATTGACCCCCTCATATGCGAGTGCCCCTGGCCGGCCGGAGAGTCCCCATCCCCATTTAACCTTACACTCGTTTTATGTTTTCTCGTTGTATGTGCAACATGGACATCTCGTAACCATTGCACTTATTAAGCTCCCACCCTCTTGGATTGACGTTAATCAAGGGTTGTGTCGTTTTGACATAACATTGGAATGGGCATTCACTCATCGAGGGGAAGCACCTTCCGTCTCTCCTGGGGCCTCGTTGCCTGCCAGGAGGGAAGGTCTCTTTCTCTCTCCAAGTTCCCTTCCCTTACCCTGAGGAATCCCCATTACTACTATTGATTGACTTCTTTGGTTTGCTTTGATGAGAAGAATTGTGAATCTACCTTGCCTAATTTTTTCTTAGATTCATGATAAAGCTCCTGATCAATAATACTTACTGCTCGACTTGGGATAGCTATTTTTAAGTGATATCTCAAGAATTAACTGGTCATGTCATACCATATTCTTCATTTGAATGTCATGTGAGATTTCGGAGTATGTTCTATTTTTGGTTAATAAAAGCTTTTGAATGAGAAAAAAAAAAAAAGGGACATGCAATTACCATATGTTATATGAAAGACTGCTGATGTCTCCATACACAGAGATTTACAAAAAACAAGACAATACCTTTAGTAGAGATGGGCGAATCGATTCTAACGAAGTGGAATTCGTTTAGAATTTCAGGAAAACTTCGGTTCGGAACGAAGTCGAACTTTGGGGTACTTCGGGTGTACTAAGTGTGCTTCTTGAATTGAATGAAATGGCATGCGAGCTAAATGGGCTACATGGGCAAGCACTCAGGGGCTGCGAGGAAGAAGGGCATAGCCTGCATGACATGTGCAGAGGTGATAACCAATCAGAGACCGGCGGTATTACTGTGGACGTCACCGCACTATATCAGTCGACGGGTAGCGCGACGCACGGGAGCTCACACTCCTTCACTGTGTCATCTCGGGAATGGTTGCTGCCGCGGCTGATAGCTCTTACTGAAGAATTGATTTTTATACAGCGATTTCTGTGGGGGTGTCTCAGTTGTCTCAGAGGACTGTTCTCTTAATGTTCTATTTCTAATTTTTTGCGGTATTGGATCTGAAATCCAGTGTGTGTTCCACTGCAGCTGCATATTCATTCAATATCTCCCCCCTCCTCTAAGTGGATCTAAGCCTGTTCCGGTTTGTATTCATATTTAAAGAACAGCGTTTTTATCATACAAATACACTTCATTTTTGGGGTCCTGCTCTATTCCTAATGCGCAATTTTACATCAGGGGGTTAATTAAAGAGTTGTTTTGCTGGGTGTGTGCTGACCCCAAGAAAACACGTCTTTTTAAACGCCCAAAATATATAAATTTTTCCTTGTAGCCTAATTCACAAGCAAGGTTAATTACAACTGTTATCTCTAGTTGTGTGGCGTAGAAACACGCAATTGTAACACGCTACAAAGCTACTAGTTTGTGCGGCCTCAAATTCTTTGCGCAATATACATTCCAGGGTTAATTAAGCGTTGTTTTGCTGGGGGCCTGACCCCAAGAAACCGTCTTTTTCAATGCCAAATTATATAAAATTTTTCTGGTCCTAATTCACAAGCAAAGGTTAATTACAACTGTATCTCTTTTGTTGTTGTGGCGTAGGTAAAACCACGCAATTGTAACACGCATACATAAGCTACTAGTTGAGCAGGCCTTCAATTCTTTGTTGTTTTTGTTTTTTTTGCGCAATTTAACATCCAGGGGTTAATTAATCGTTGTTTTGCTGGTGTGCTGACCCAAGAAACCGTCCTTTTCAAAGCCAAAAATATAAATTTTTTCCTGTAGCCTGAATTCATGGTACCGAAGGTTAATTAAGCCTGTTTGTGCTTTTACATTTATGTTAAAATACACCGTGTTTTAAACGACAACATACAAGTAAATTTTTCCTGGATTTGAGGAGCTCAATTTATATTCAAGGGGTTACCCAAGCTTGTTACTGGGTTCATTTGGAGTCAAAAACAGGGTTTATATTTATCATATACAGATTTTATCATCAACTGTGTCTGTACATTTTAGAACAAACAGTATGTCTGACAGAGTGGTTGCAGGCTCTGCTCCTGCGAGTTGGCAGTGGCACAAACTTCTGGAACTTGGCCCAGGTCGCAGCACTGCAAGGGCGGGGGACCGTCGCAGCAGGGGTCACTCAGGTGAGGGCTCACAACTGCCGCTGTCATCTATCGGCCGTGTGTTGGTTCAGCAAACCAAGGGTTCTGTTTGGTTGACTAGGTTTCTCTCTTCCTCCTCCAGATGAAATCTGACAACCCCAGCCGAGTCGGTTAGGGAATCCTCAGTGACACAACCATTAGTTGGCATGGCCCGGCGAGGGTTCGTCAGCAGCCCTCCTCTGTCCCTCGGTTCCCTCAGCCAGAGAGTCTACTATGTGGTCTGAGGCTCATGCGCCACTTTATAGCGAGGATTGTTCAATTTGTGGGAGGGCAGTCAGCAGCTTACTTGGCAGCGTAGAAGATATGAGAGCCCAATTATCGCCTCGTTCCTTGTCTGTAGGGGGCAAAGTTATAGATGTGGAGAGTGGCATGGGATAGGTCATGTTGTGAGAGGTCAGCCTCGGCATACCAAGACCGGTTGAAGGAGGACAAGCAAGGTAGTGACGTTGTGAAACCGTCCACAATTTGGGAGCCGGGTGAGGCATGGGCTTCATCATCGTCAGGAGAAGTGGGGTCAGTTGCGCGTCAGCTGCATGTGGGTCGTGTGGAGTGTGTCAGCCAGGATAGCAGCAGTGTTTGTTGAGGTCGGGAGCACAAGCGGCACACGGGGTAAATAAAAACCGCTTCGCAGGTCCAAGAAAGTAGTCAGAACAGGGGCTCAGCGAGGCGCGGCAGGCAGTAGTACTCAGTGCGGAGATATGTTGGCGTTAAATCGATACTCCGGCGGTGTGGCTCAGTTCTTTCTTAAGACACGGCAGGAGCCGAATATGGGTATATGTGAATCTGTGGGCCAGAAAGTGAAGCGGTGGCCAGGGAGCTAACGTTGGCAACCACGGCCCTGGCGTCAACACATGCAGCCGTCACCATACTGGTGGCATGGGAGGAAACATTGGCTCAGATGTTGGTGGTCCATCCTGCCGCCACAGCAGGCAGCTGCTGCAGCAGCGCCCAGTGGCATGCAAATGCATTTGCAGCAATGTCAAGACTCAACCACCTCTGCAGAATGGGAGCTGTTCTCTTTGAATCATCTTTCCGGTCCAGAGGCTCCTGCTCTCGCTTACTCAGGGCACCAGCAGTCGTTCAGGCGAGGCGATTGCAAAGAGACAACATATGCGTACTAATCACATCTCTAATGGTGCTGCAGTCGGACCGTGTGCCTGTACAACCGTTGTGCGGTACAGCAGTCCCTCTCCATTTCCATATGGGTTGGGCTCTTGCACAGTTTAGAGAACTAATGGCTTGTGCCGAGCGCGTTGGAGAGTTCCTAAAGGCCAGTAATTTCTTTTCTCAAAAAGGCGTAGTATCCAGCACTTCATAATAATTGAAGAACAGTAGGTGGGTCAGTCACTTGAGCGCTTATCGGTTTGTTCAAGGATGCACTAAGCAGCGCGGACGGTCTGGCGCTGTAACTTCAGCTCGAGGGGCCTGGTAGATGTCTTTAAGACACTGGTGGACATGTGAGTCCAGCCAGGACACACAAACAATCTTGGACTGGGGTCGCCCGCTTTCTCCTCAACGTTGTCATAACTGCTGCACCTCTGCGCCAATGTCGCCGCCTCTCCTCCACACCACCACATTCTCAGCCAGCACAGTACTGCTCTCATATTTACTACATGTGTACGGGCCACAGCGAGTCGTCACGCAGTTTCTACAACCTGCTTGCCTCGGCGAACGTAAAAGTCACACAGGGGAGGAACTGCTCAGGTCATGCAGCAAGAATCGTTGGGTGGGCTTTCTCCCGCGCCATATGCACAATAGGATCCTTGGTGACTGACCAATGGAAGGAAACATGGATGTCCGCGCTGCACCGAGGAGGGATGGTCCATGCGCCTTGACATGGCGCACCGTGTTCAAATTGGTTTGTTTAATATAGGTTCCTGAAGTCTTTCCACCGATCTTACAGATCATTATGATAATTGGCCTGGAAACTGTGCTTGCCTTTAATCCCATTCGTACAAAGCAGGAATACAACCCTCCTCGGTTGAGCGGCCCAGAACGGCCTCCCCCAACACCAACTCTGTTTGCGAGGTTTCCACCCGCTGGTATTCCAGACTGCACATGTTGGGACCGACTGTATGAACAGAGAAAGGCCATTAACGATTTTTGATGTTCCCAGGCAGGACAGAAAGTACTCCCCTGTGAACTATGATGTCTGCCAGTGGCGCTCATGCGTGACACCTGCGTTTGTTGAGGGGCCATTCGAGAGGCCACGTTATTTGTCAGTCGCCAGACTACGGGCCATGAATAAATCATTCCACTGCTTCAGCTCCTGGAACAGATGCTGAATAAATCTGGTTGGCAGGGGACTGGAGCGTGGCGAACTAACTTCCGTGGCCAACATGAGTCCGGTGGGGACTGAAATGGAGAGGAGGAGGAGGACATTGGAGCAGAAGCATTGTCTGGGGAAATTGAGTGGATTTTTTCACCACAGGGTGACTAGAGTGGAGGAGCAGGATGCAGCTGGAGGAGGTGGTGGTGATGTGGAAGATGTGGCAGATGTCCCCATAGCACCGGGCAGAATACAGTGCTATATGTAGGCAGGGAGCTCTCGGAGTACTTGTGCAGTGGCCCGCAGCATGCTTATTTGCTGGCTAGGTGACAGCCGATATAGTTCAGCATCCGGCTGAGGGAGGACTTATGGCTCTCCACCTTATGGACCCTCGCTACCGGTCCAAAATGGGAGCCTTTTTCCCTGCTATGAGAGGGAAGACAATACTCAAATACTATAGGGAAATCTCCAGTAATTCGTTGGCTGCTGCCTATGTGCTGGCATGTTCTCCTCTGACAGGTACTGACCGGGGGGTTCCTCAGCGTCACGTACTTGGCCGCGGCTGCTGGGGGAAGATGGGGGGGTAGAAGCAGTACCAGCGCCATCAGTAGTAACCTAAAGTCTGGAGTCACTGATGAGCTGCTTCCTTCACCCGCCTAGTGAGGAGGGGGCAGCGCAGATAGGCAGCAGCAGCAGGACCTGGAGCAGTCCCTGGATACCAACAGTTCGTGGCCTACTTGGACAGCACTCTGCCACCTCAGTTAGTAAGATACGCTGGACTTAATGTGGCAGCAAACTGATGTGTGGCCGCAACTTGCAGAGTTTGCAGTGGAGATGATGTCCTGCCCGGCCAGTAAGTGTGGCATCAGAGCGGGTGTGCAGTGCGGAGGGGGCCATTCGTTACACCCGAAGGTGTACCGCTTGTCCAAGGGAAATGTGGATACGTACTGACACATTTGTCAAGTGATATCATAAGCGTGGATCGCCTCAGGATTTTCACACACACCAATGCCTTAAGGCGTACAGTCTGGGTTCAAACTTCTGACTCAGCCATCTATTCTGATGCCGCCACCGCATGAATGCCACATCTGCTGACAGTTTCTCCCATCTGCTACACCATCTTTACCAGGGACTGGTATTGCCTACCACCCTCCTACTACTCTGTCATTGTGCCACTCTTTGACTCTTGTACTGCTGAATGATGCTGTTGCCGTGACATCCCCTGCGGCATTGTGCCACTGTCTGACCTATGCTGCTGCTGTGGCCTGCTGCCATGCCTCCACACTGTGTCTTGTGCCACTGCCTGACCTCATGCTGCTGCCGCCGTGACTCTCCGCTATCACTCATTGTGCACTTGTGACTTCACTCCTGTTTTGCACCTCCAGAATGTCATTGTGCTCCCACTGCCTGTAATCTCATGCTGCTGCGTCGTGACATCCACACTGTGTTGATTGTGCCACTTTGTGGCCTTATCTGTTTAGGCTCACCTCCAGAATGTCCATTGTGCCACTGCCTGATCTATACTGCTGCCGCCGTGACACTCCACACTGGCGATTCTGCCACTCTGTGGCCTAATATGTTTTGACGCCTCTCAGAATGTCATTGTGGCCACTGCCTGATCTCATACTGCTGCCGCCGTGACCTCCATCCTGTGCGAATATGCCACTCTGTGGCCTAATACTGTTTTGCGCATCAAGAATGTCATTGTGCCACCTGCCTGATCTCATTACTGCTGCCGCGGTGACACTACTCCACACTGTATCATTGTGCCCACTCTTGGACTAATAATGTTTTGCCGCCTCCAGATTCGTCATTGTACACCACTGCCTGATCTACTGCTGCTGATGCTGTCGTGTCACTCACCACTGTATCAATGTTGCCTACTGCACTGATCATACTGCTGCCGCGGGACCTCCACGCTCACCTCACTGTCATTTGTGCAATCTCTCGTGGCTTCCTCGTGTTTTGCACCTCCAGAATGGTCAGTGGTGCACTGCCTGACCTCATGCTGACTGTGGCTGCCGGCGTCACTCCACTCATCTCTGTCATAATGTTGCCACCTGAGCTCTCAGCTTGTTTTTTCAAGGTTTCCGCTGGCATGACATTTATCTGGCTACATTACCGCTTGAGTTGTTTGGTCAGTTTTTGCACCTCTTAGCTGCCAGGGAATTTTATAGTGAAGCGGATTCTAAGAGCTGGCGGCGTCATCTGAGTTGTCATAATAAAAACATCAAACATTGTATGAAGAAACCAGCTCACTCTGCCATATTGAAGCATGGCACAACGTTCTACAGCACCTGCAGGCTCATGTGCAGCCTGGAAATAGCTGCTTTTAACCCTCCGATTAGTGCCGAAGTAATTCGGAACGAACCAAATTTTGTCGGAAAATTCGGCGAAGTGACCCGATCGAAGTTTTGAGAAATTCGCCCATCTCTAATGGCCACCCCTGCAATTCTTGTAAGATAATACTCCGTTTTTCCTGAAAATGATTGCATATCACCAAATTCTTTGGTTATTAATATATTCATTTATTTTGCTTTGCAATAAAAACCACACAAAACAGTATGTAGACAAAAATTTAAACTCACTTGATCATTTCGCCCAAAAACTTCAAAAAATGGGCTGGACAAAGTATTGGCTACACTCAGCCCCCATACTGGTTGCACACCCTCTTTAGCCAAAATAAATGCGAACCAGCTTCGGTACCATCAATGAGTTTCTTACAATGCTCTGATGGAATATTTAGACCATTACTTCTTGGAAAATGTCCAGGTCTGATTGATTTGAGATAGTGTGCCTTCTCAAACACTGCCATTTTGAGATATCTCCACAGATGTTCTATGGATTAAGTCTGGACTCATTGCTGGCCAACTTTAGAAGTCTCTGTGCTTTCTTTCAAACCATTTTCTAGTGGCTTTTTGAATTGTGTTTTGGGTATTGTCCTGCTGAAAACCCATGACCTCTGAGGGAGACCCAGCTCTTTTCAAAACTGGGCCCTACATTATGCTGCAACATTTGTTGGTAGTCTTCAGACTTCACTAATGCCATGCAACGCGTCAAGCAGCCAGTGCCAGAGGCAGCCATAAGCAACCCAAAACATCACGGGAACTTCCGCCATGTTTGACTGTAGGGGGACCGGGTCTTTTCTTTGAATGCCTCTTTTTTTTTCTTTAAACTCTTGGTTGGAGGCCTTTTCCAAATAGCTCATACTTTTGGTCACAACTGACCTGAGAACATTCTTCCAAAAACGTTTGAGCTTTTCTACAGGTAAAGTTTGGTCATACTCCAGCCTAGCTTTTTTATGTCTCGGGGTAAGAAGTGGGGTCTTCCTGGGATTCCTACCATATCTGTCTCCTTTTCTTTCAGGACAGCCGACGGATTGTACGGGTTGTCACTGTTGTACATTGGTCTGCAGGGAGCTTGAACTTGTTTGGATGTTAGTCGAGGTTCTTTATCACTCCATTCAGCCACTATCTTGCAATTGAAATCTCTCATCAATTTTTCTTTTCCTGTCCACAAGCTAGGAGGTTAGCCATCTGTGTCATGGCTTTTAAACTTCTTGATGACACTGTGCACGGTAGGCACATGAACATTCAAGATCTTTGTAGATGGACTTGTAGCCTTTGAGATTGCTCATGCTCCTCACAATTTGGATTCTCAAGTACCTCAGGACAGGTTCTTTGGTCTTTCTTTTTTTCTTCATGCTCACATGTGGTACACACAAGGACACAGGAAAGAGGTTGATCTCAAATTTATCCATGTCAACTGGTGCAAGTGTGATTTAGTTATTGCCAACACCTGTTAGGTACCACAGGGAAGTTATAACTGGTGCTGTTAATTACACAAATTTGGGAAGGCATCACATGATGTTTTCAAACATTGCCATTACTTTTGTCCACCCCTTTTTATTGTTTGGTATGGAATTATATCCAATTTGGCTTTATGACCAATTCTTGTGGTTTTCCATTGAAGAATTATTAAATGTAAGATAATACCAAAGAATTTGTGATTGCAATCATTTTCAGGAAGAAACTGAGCATTATCTGACAGAATTGCAGGGGTGCCAATACTTTTGGCCACCACTGTATCTTTGGATCAAAGCTGCTTGCTCCCTTTAATTTACTCCAAGTTTTGTTATGGTCTCCTCTAACCTTATCCCCAAAATACATTCTAAGACGCAACTTGCGACAAAATTTATGAAATTCAAGTGCAAACTCAAATTTAGATGTTTCATATCCGGAACAAAGTTCAAACCTTTCTCAATAACAGACCTCTGTAATTTAGTAAGTTCTTTACCTGAAATATTAACCAAAAGACTATCTACAGTCTCTTTGTGGTCTTTTTCTTTTTTTGTCGTGGGTTTCTCCACTAGGTTTTCGGCGCTCCTATTTCCTGTTTTTTGTTGTTCTCCTAAAAAATGCTGTTGATTGTCCTTCATTGATGATCGTAGTCGCATAGTGCAATTTCCTACAGATTCGGTCAATGAAGCATCGCTGTCAGCATTGGATCTACTGGAAATAAGATAAAAGTGAGAGGATATTATACCTGTGATACACACAATGTGGTGTATTTATTGAAATGCCGATGTGGAAAGGGTATACTTTTGGACAAAAACTCCCACGTAATAAAAGATCGGCTAAAATGAGAAAATAATCAAATATTAGACGTTTTAAAGCTGGCGAAAGTAGCTTGCCGCAGAAAATTGAAGACAAGATAAGAATAAAGAAAGATTTGGTGAAACATCACTAGCGAGACATTTCGCTGAAGCGGGTCATAATGTCAGCGATTTAAAGGGGGCGATCGTAGAGAATTGTAGATTCTAGATAATTTCAGACTAAGCTCTTTTACAAAGGGGGGGGCGTTTTGGAAATTTTATTGGACACTTTAAACCCCCTGAGGATAAATGAGGATTGAAATTTTAAAATGTTTTTAATTGATTTTTTTTTTTCACTTGTAAGATAGGTTTTTAATGAACTAATAAGTTTTAACATTTACTTACGTTTGACAGTAAAAGTAGGGATAGGGGAACAAATTTTCCCGTTAGGAAAAGGGGGGAGCCCCCCAAACGTCGCGGGCTGCACACACCTTTATGGTGACAAGCAACAGTTGGAATGAAATGTTGTAAAGCACTTTATGTACATTGCTTGAAAGGATACTCCGTGCCAGGAGATAGTCAACTAAACCGCAAGTGCAAAAATGACTTAATTTTTTGTATAGCATGTAATATGCGTTTTTTTGGCCGAAAAGGGCAAAAATAAAGGGTTTTAAATTTACAAGAAAATTCTAAGAGTGATTTACCTATATACAGTCCATTTTTTACTTACCACAAAAGCCATTTATTTGGGGATAAAGTAAAGCCAGCTTTATTCTGCCGTTAGCAGGATCTTTGGAACTAAACACCAATTGAGGTTTTACACCTCAAAGTCATTCCAAGGCTTTCATTAAAAGGCCTCACTATTGAAATGGTTGCACTCCACTGATCTAGCTGTGTAACAGCAACATGAGCCAGATTTATCTGGAAGATGTGTGGATATGTTCTGATGGGTAATGATATCACGGCTTGCTGTTCATTATGTGTGTCTTTAGTCATGTTAGCTGCTCTTTTATGAAGACAGGCTCATTATACATTTAGTACTGTGTAGTTTTCATCGGAATACTGCACCATGATTTAGATCTTTCCTATTAACTTCTCATAGCTATGCCAGCAGTTTCAGAACGTTGAACATATAAATACAGTATATAGTTCTTAAACTTGCTACACAGCCTAATTTACTAAAAAATTAAAAATTTTCTTACCTCTTTATCTTAAAGGTAGTTGCTTTCTGTTTCAGCACATTCCAGCTTAGTTACTGACAAACCTGTTCTTCTCAAGAAAGTATGGTTAGTGTGAATTATGCCGTGATGCGAATAACTTACCGGAGACTTTAGAAAAGGTGTCAGAAAGACACATGAAGCTAGAGAGGGCAACAGAGACTGCTGTCAATTACGGATAAGACCTCCTGCTAGACTCATTAATCCAGAAGAAGCAGGAATTTAAATGAATACAAAGTCTATTAAATCTTTCCTTACAAAAGCATACTAACTGCTCACCTCTTCCTGCTCTATAACATGCTGCCAGCAGAACAGATAGCATGTTCAGTAATATAGGTTACCTAAAAACCGAAGGCATTGAGTGATGTAACAAGATGACTTGTGCACAAGCAAATCAACAATCTACTACCCCGCCATTTCAAGTAGATTGTTATAGGGCTATTTTTCATGCCTTTTTTGTCCACCAGTTTATGTATTTATCTTTTTCTTTTGTGGACCTTCTTGGATTCCTGTAAAGTAAAGGATTGGGATTTCTCCGGGACATATAGTCTTCGTACACTGTGAAAAAACCAAACCCGGATATGTGAGTAAATACATCCACTTTGTTTGTTCTAACCATTGAGCATTTATTGATTTGTAGATCTCTAGTGGTATATGTTTATAATGAGGTAATCATTGAACATCATTTTTTAATTAATAATATTAAAGGTTATGTTTTAGTCACATCTTTTTTTGGAAATTGCATTTCTCAAAATAGTTACTAGGTGGCAGTTGGAAAGATGAAAGGGATCGCAATAAATTCAAGGGGTGAAGAAAGATTCAGAGACCAGATACAAAATACAGTACAAGTGGCTCAAGAATACTCAACAGGGTAGATCAGCATCCACAGATGGTAACTGATAGCTGGTGAAAAATGCTGCCAGAATTGCAATTCCTTTTGGAACAAATATCAGGCAATAATTTTTGCCAAAGCCAATTATGGGGGCAATGCAGTGCACATGAGGATCGATGCTGAAGCAGAAGATGGTAGGTAACAAGGCCCCGGTGAGATTTTCCTTTTAAATGTATTATACCTTTTATAAAGTGATCTTCAGAATTCACTTTTAAGAGCTTTACATATATTTCTTAACAGGCTTGATTTGTAGATCTTTAGTAGTTTATGTTTATAATGAGTGAATTATTGAACATCATTTTTAAATGAATATTTAAGGTTATGTCTTAGTCATATCTTTTTTGGAAATTGCTGTGTACTATGACTAGAAAGTATCTTGTGAATAAGGTATTATTCTGTGAAAATTCATGCAAACCCGGGGCTGATGGTTAGCAAAACCCCATGAAGGCCGGGTGTAAACAAGAGGATCTTGTAACTACAAAACCCCTTTGGTAAATGCAAGACTAGTTTTTGGGACAAGGTTCCCCCTTTAAGATATCTCGCAGCATATGGAGTTTTATTAACCCGGAAAGGACGGTAAAAGCTGAAATATTGCTTTTTTCGGACGTTTTTTAACCCCGCTGATTTTTAAATACCATTGTCACTGATCAGTCTACATAAATGAGCTAACAGTCCCAGTAAAAAAGGAAAAAGGTACCACCCCAAATAGATATGGGTCTCATGGGGGGGGGCCGGTACTGTCCTTATGGATCGGGGGGAAATTCAACAAGAGGGGCATAATTGGTACTCCACCATGATATAATTCCTGTTTCTGGCTGAAACCCCAATACTTGGGCCCTCCCCAAAAAAAAGTATAATGAGTTTAATCAGGAGGGACCCGGGCTTAATTTGGGGTGGTTCGGTATCAACAGCATCTCTTTGCAGCGTGCAATATATGTATCTTACCATGAGAACAACTGTGCCCCCCTTGTCCGCCATTTTAATGACCATTCTGGTTAACCCTCAATTCCTCTAACGCCCTTTCCTCCTTGTAAGGTTTCCTATCTAGGGCCCGGATAAGTCCCCCTGCTAGATCCCTAAATCCCTTCCACCAATAGCTGAAATCTATCCAGGGTGGGGGACGGGAGCCACCGGGTTAAAAATCCGATTGGGACATGGAAGAGGCTATTCTTTTCCCCCTGGGAGACTATTGTGAAGTTTTTCTTTAAGCTTTGCAACACAACCCGCCCTTTTTCTTAAATATTAAACCTTGTAACATTTTTTACCCAACTGGCAGATGGTGTGCTGCAATCCCAGATTTTGTTTGGGTCATTTCAAACACTGAAAAAATTACGTTTTAAGGGTCAATGCCGAAAAAACTTTTTACAAAACTTTTATGGTGGAAAAACTTCAAAATCAGATTTTAAACAAAAATTGAGTCCCCGAAAACACCTTATTGTTTGATTCCCGTCACTGAAAAAAAAGAAAATTTAACACATCCAGTCCCCTCAGCAAACATGCTCATTTGGTTTGGATTCTGCCCGGGGTTTTTTCCCCTTTTTTCGCCCCCCTCGTGCTTTCCCCCCTCCCCCGGACTGCTTTTTTTGCATTCCCTTTTTTTTTTCTTATTCTTTTTTTGGCGATGAGGCAATAGAGGGACTTAATTAGAGGCACCAGTAGGAGAATCATCCCCAAGTTGGATTCATATCCGTACTGGGGCCGAGTTGGGTTTATCCAAAATGTACTCTTCTTTGGGAAGAGCAGTCTCGTATTTTTCTTGGGCTTCGTTTCAAAATCGATCTGGGCGGGGATTGAAGTTTGATTTTTGGGGCCCAGTCATATACAGTAATTTTTTTGGTAGCCAAGATCCCCTTTCTGGGAAATTAGATTTTTTTAATTTCCATGATTGAGTCCCCCAGTTTACCCCCGAACTTGCTTCCACCGTTAATATATTTTCACACTGTGCTGGGTCCATTTTAAATTGTCTTAATGTTCCCATGTCTTGAACTACTGTTGCATTTG